>CAJUYH010008074.1:0-16169 GCA_910591685.1 Galerucella tenella | reverse complement strand
TATATATTAAAAGTAATTAAACGCGATTATGTATAAGGCTATAAACCAAAGAAGTTAATGGAGATTTGTTTATATCCCACAAAAAACAACAATTTCATCTACAAGCAAATAGTGTGTGTAAGAAGTATTGGAGTGCATTAAAACATTGAATGGTTGATAGTCGTATAAAAGGTAATATAAATCAGATATAAATCTCATATACTATAAAATTATATTTGCAGATAATAAAATTGTTTACAGATACCAGGATCATAATGGAGACTCCCTCATTGGGAAGTGCAAATAAAAATCTACTGGGAAAAAGTCGAACAATTTTCAAAGGCAAATAGTTTCGAGAAACAAATATTCAAACGTTCACAGTACTATGAGTTTGAGCTAATCAAAAATGTTTATAAATAAACAATATATTATTAAGGATAGCCATAATCTCCTCAAGATTTACTAGATTGGCCTTGTAAACTACCTTTTGTTAATAGAATGCGAGTTTTGGTTTTTAGTTAGTTTTATTTGTAGCAACCAGTAAAAGTAAATGTGTTTTTTGCTTTATATATAAAGTGCCTACAGTACCAGTTGATCAAGCTGCTGGAAGTTTTTTAGCTTATTTTGTTGGAAAATTGGTTTAAAAAAATAAAGTTGAATTTTTTTTTAAATTTTTTTATTTTAGCTAAACGTCCCTCGACAGCGCTGGTCATTGGCACAGAAAAAATAAATACAGATATTTACATAATTATTACAAATTATAAATTATATTTTACGGTATAGGTTAGTAGCTTTCAGGAACTGTAAGACTTTCTTGATTTCGGTAGGGCAGCGGAGCATTTCCTTGAGGTTAGGCCTTAGATCAAATTGTTTATATGTAGCAGAATAGTTATTTGTATACTAAGGCCGCAAAATGCTTTTCCGCGTTCCGAGAGAGAGATTATCGCCGAGGCCGCTCCGGCCGAGGCAAGATAATCTCGAGGTCGCGAAAACATTTCGCGGCCATAGTATACACAATATTTTTCGTGCAACCGTGAAAATTACATAATTTCAATAAACATCATTCTCTTTAGAAAAGACAGTTAGTTTTTGGTTCGAAATACATTGTTATTGTCATATTTCAGAAATGTCAAATGCTGTAGTGGCGTTCAGTTTGCCGGCAGTCACTATGGGAACGGCCGTAAAAATTTTTGTCGGCCGTCACTCTGGGTAACGGCCGCAAAATATCATTCTCTGGGTAACGGCCGCAAAATATCATTTTGCGGCCTCTGTTGCGGCTGCAAAAAGCTTGTTTTGCGTCCGGTTGCACGAAAAATTGTTTGCAGTCCGTCAGTATGTGCTTGACGGTCACAATATCATGACATCTATGGCAGACGGGACGGTTTCCTGAAGACATCAGATATCCGTGTGTGAGTTTTGTATGACTGATTCGGTTTCTTCTGATTATAGTAGCCTCTCTTCGGGTTGAGAAGTTGAGGGAGAGAGGAGAAGTGGATGGATGGATATCATGAAGTGCTGTCGTGCTATTGCTCCACAGGTGTCGCCAAGAATCTTGTGTAACGTTTTTGAAATGGATCTTTTGGACGGTTGCAAGTTGGACAATGTGTGTTGGGTCGTTATTAGTAGTAGCTTCTTTCGCGTGGCGGTCCGCAGTTTGGTTACCTTCAATGCCGATTTGAAATGGAAGCCAGATGAAAGAGACTGTTATATCTTGAGCAACGATAGTTTGATAGATGTCGTCTGGACAATTGGGTGGTCAGTGAAAATTGACTTGATTGACTGAATGGAGGAAAGGGAGTCAGTGCATATTGCAATATTTTTGTGGGGTAGGTGGGCGCATTTGAAAGCTTGAAAAATGCTTTGAAGCTCGCCTGTGTGAATGCTACACGCTATAGGTAGAATTAAGGAGCTTATGAGTTCGTGCTTCGTGGAAACTGCACAACCAACACCGGAGTCAGTTTTGGAAGCATCTGTGTAGAGTATTAAATCATAAGGTTTTTTTTGTAGTAATGTTGAATTATTTTGTTCAATACTACTGTTTTCCTTGAAACCAAAAAAAAATTTACCCATTGTAAGCTCCTGTATACTTAGATACGTTATTTTTAGAACTTTTTCAAAACAGTTGACTATGAAATAAAAAAAAGTAGAGCCAAAAGATAGATGTTAAAAATTCCAGTCCCATTTTATCATTTATTTGATTTATTCTCATTTATGCGAGAAGTGTTGATAAAATACAAGAAACAGTCACCATTCTTTATATTTTTAAAATGCCATTTGAATATTTCACATAGTTAAATGACAAGGATACGGAGAAGAATAAAGCAAAAATGCAAATTCAAATAATAAAATATCATATCAAAATTTTGGTTTCTATAGACTTTTTTACAGCTTGAATGACCTACCAGACTAAATAGTCTCCGATTCTTATGTTGATGGTTTTAAGATTGAATGGCAAATGAGTTTAATTATAATAACAAACAGAAACAATTTACTATTATAACAACAGATTGAGCAATTAATAGCCCTCAACCCCCAACCAATACACACAAAGATACGACAATGTATGCAAAATATTCCACCAAAATATTTTTATTTTTAAAGTAAAACGTTTATTACTTCGTTTATTACTAAACGTTTGTCCATCTATCGCATGTCGCGTTACAATGTTACAGCTGACCGCAGAGTATTCTGAATACATGACTCATAGTTTGCAATTGTTTGAATATAAAATCCGAATCCTTTTGGTACATCGGTATCCAGTGGGTTAATGAAGCTAGCTTTGCCAAGACTGAAAAAAATTATAATAATAATATTTTCTTCCGTATAGATAAACTACGAACCTTCCTATTACTGGAGGTCCATTTGAAGTATATACAGTTGTAGAAAATCCCGTTAACATTTATAAAATCATGCTTTCAGAAAAGTGGTATGGTTAAGAGGGGAAACCTTTAAACTGTTGAGAGGAGGTGGAAGGGCACTAAAAACTGCAAAATCTCACCAATACATGGCTTTTCTGTGTATACAGGGGTTTTAAGTCCTTTAAAAAGCGTTTTCAATTGCCTGAAAAAAAATTTCTCCCATAATGACACACCACTCTTCTGTTTATAACTCACTGGAACGCCTTTCTTAACGAAAATATTCAGTTTTTTTTATATTTTTGGCATCTCTGAGCAGTTCCCGCTCTAACTTGAGAAAAAAATACAGAAGAGTCTGTATGAAAAAGTTCTAAAATCCAGCCGCCTTTTGGTTATTTTTGATAAGAAAAAATTGAAATTATTAAGATTATGCAGGGCAATATAACGGAAGAAATCAGTGATAAACGTAATTTTTCACTGAATAATCGTTCAGATTCCAAAAGGAGGCTGGATTTCTATACAGATTCTTCTGCATTGTTTCCCAAGGAATTGAACAGGATATCTCAAGTTAGAGCGGCAGCTGCTTGGCTGAAAATCCAAAGAAAAAAGAAAAAAGTTACTATTTTCGTTAAAAAGGGCATTCAAGTGAGGTATAAAGTTCAAAAAAATCTAGAAACAAGGTTTTTGTTGGGAAATTTTCTCATAGTAAAAATAAAAAAAGAACGGCTGAGGTCAAAAATTAAAAATTGTTGAACGTGCCTTTTGCGTTTGCAACACCCCTAATCTATCTGAAAATTCAAAAAAAGACGTCCCAAACAACACCCTAAGTCAGTTTCCAAAAATTGCTAGGGCTCCAAATCAACAATGCTTATCGGCTATTGCCGTTCTACCAAAATGTTCTAATCTTGAAAACCACAAAAATTTGAAGAGTCGAGGACGAGTCAATGAGTCTACTTTTTCCCGAGTCGAAACGAGTAGATCCGTCCACGATAGACATAAAACACTTTACGCTTAAATGGCGTAAAATGTATCCTCTTTTGATGTCTCTTTCATCTCGATCGGTGAACTGTAATCGCAGTTTTCTACTTTGATGTTACCATTCAGCGGCCGATGCTCGATTTCGTATCTAAAACGGCTAATCATTTCATTAATTCCTTCATATCGTTACTGTCGTAAACGGTAGTCGAGATTCATTCTAAATAACAGAAAAATAAAATTGTATACCTAACCATCGAGGTTTGTATAAACTATCATAGTATGTCAAAGGTAATAGTTATAACGCCTTACAGAGTTTTTGAAAATAAATAACAAAGACCGTTCATTAGGAGTCAATAACTACTTCCTTGACTATATGCAACGAAGGACATTGAATTACACTTCAAAGTTAAACTAACCATTTTAGTTTGCAATTCGATAAGCAAAAATCACTTATAGATATACAGGTTTCGGCGTATTTGCGCCTTGCGCCCTATCAGTGTAAGGTAGATAACTCTATGACCTACCCCTTTTGTCCTTTTCTATATGATTGTGCAAGGGGGCCCAAATCCTTACGGTCGCCTAGTGCCAGACGCTTTCAGACTAGACACTTTGTGGCCGGCTATTAGGGTCTGAAAAGAATCGCGCGGCTTTATTAATATTAATATAATTCATAATTAATATAAATAGACGCATTCACACGAGACACAGATAAGGTATACGTGTCCGGCCACTGAATCGAAGTGTCTCTCACCCTCTAGTGTCTAGACACTGTGTCTGTGTACGGGCCACTCGTAATACATGAACTTCAATTAGCACGTTCAAACGGGCCACGCGTTTCCGAGTGCTTCCAAATGACGAATGAATCTTTTAAAAAATATTTTTGTAGAATTGAATCAGATGCAAGTGTACGACTAGTTTCTCGTGTGAAAGTATCTTTATTACGGACACATTTTGTGTCATGAATCTTGATTCTAGTGGCCGGCCACAAAGTGTCTCGTCTGAAAGCGCTCTTAATGTAAAGTCAATGCATCTTCCAATAATTCTCAATACCTAATCATTAATAGTAAAATATTCTTCTTACCGTCAGTTTTCAATTCCGAAGCTATCTCCTTCCACAACTTATCAACTTGAACTCTATTAGCATGTACTTTTTTCTTATTCTTTTGGGAATCAAACCACAATAATGTTTTTTATTTTTTATTTCGACGTTTCGGTAGCGTTCCAGCTACCGTTGTCAAGATTAACTAGCAATAAAATTGATAAAATAATTTTTGGTCCCTATCTGACACAACGAAAAAATATGACAACTAGACAATCAAATGTGAATTTCCTAAATAAACTATAAATAAATTTGATATATTGAGGTCTAATGAGAACCCATCAAATCATAAGATGCCGAAAAAGATTAAGGGTCTAATGAGAACACATTGCTAAATCTAATTCAAAATAGAAAACTCACAAATAGGTCAAGAGAGATTCCAAAAGCAAATGAATTAATTTGAAAATTATTAAATATTTGTGTAAATAAATGAAAGTAATTATCTGAACATAATTTCAAATAACAAATTTTAATGAATAAAAATTGTGATCCGGTAGTCCCTCAAAACCAAAAATCAGCCATCTAAATAAAGGAACAGATTTGATTTTAAAGTCTAATGAGAACGTATTATTCAAATCTGATGCCAAACCAAAAAAGATTATGGGTCTAATGAGAACCCGTTCCTAAATCTAATTAAAATAGATAACCAATCAATAGTCATAAGAAACTCCAAACACAACAATCATTCAAAGAATGAAGTATGTAAAATCAAATTCCAGCAATTATTAATAACAATTATTAATATTATATTAATCTAGTCATGTGTACTCAGCTATAAAGATATTCACCTTAATATTTGAATATTTGAATTTTTTGGACACTTTACCTTCTCATCTTTAACCTACACAGAATTATAACTTACTCCAAAGATAAGCGTCTGCTTCGACTGTTAATGCTCGTATGAATATTATTTTTAACCCGTAATAAAAATGCCTCTTTCTCAAAAAAAAAAAAGATTAATATTTATTTCTAACACTAAAATTAAATACAGTGAATAACGTTCTTTCAAAAATTTTCTTCCGACAATACGAGACAGAAATACACTTACCGAAAAAATGGAACAGGTGCACGGTACAGTTTCTGAAACATATATATTTTAAGACCGCCTTGCATTGAAAGATGTCGGTAAGTTATTGAAGTAGGTAATGGGGAAATACAAACAGTAACAAAATACGATTTGTGGATGTGGGCCAAATTACCAATGTTTGTTAGAAAATTATTTATGTATTAGTGCAGGGCATAGTGTCGCTAATTTGTTTCAATTCGTATTTTTTTAATGTCTGGGAGGTTCTCCTGATTAACGCAGGAAACTACAAAAATATTATCAGTGGTGATGAATACTGGATTTACTTTCATGAACCCGAAAATAAACGTCAGTTGACTGTTTGATAGCCAAAACCGACTGAAAATTGACATTTGTGTCAAAAACGGTTACGTAGCAACAATTTCTCTGCACAGAAAGAAAAAGTAGCCACTATACAATCAAAAAATGGATTGAATCAATAATTCTGATCCATAAAACTCAGCCGATACGCAATGTGATTAAGACAATCACTTGCATGTAATTGACTAATCACAAAGTATTAATACAAGCACACAAGTTATTGATTCGTTGTATGTATGAAGATCGATATTGATGTCCACAGATCAGTAAACAATCATTGTAGACATCAATCCAATCGTTTTGTTTATTAACTTGAAGAACAAACTTGATCCCCTCTATCCAGTAAATAATCATCATCAACATTAATCCAATCATTTTGTTTATCAACTTCAAGAACAAACCTGATCTCCTCTGTCCAGTAAATAATCATCATCAACATTAATCCAATCATATTGTTTATTAATTTGGAGAGCAAAATTGATCACCACTAGAAATTAACCTAAAAGTTATTGTGATTGATTTAAACGTTATATATTTTGTACTTACTGATTGAAATATACAATAAGTTCGTAACGTGTACGTATCCTTAGTGGCTGCCTATTTTTTAGAGATGAGTGCTCGCCTGCAACGTTTTCAACAATAATAATGTGTGCATGATTGAACCAATAGCTTATCAAATTAATCAAGCTCATTATCTGCTGACATTATACATCAGAATCAACAATTCAATCCATATTTTTGTATTAAAGAGCGTTTGTACTGTAGAGCCTATAAATTGTGGCTCATGCAAGACTTACCTTGTTCCCAAAATTAGTTGTTTGAATCATGACTTCAGGCATTAATGAAGACCTTAAACTTTTTGCAGATGAGAAATTTGTGCTAATCCTACTATAGCTGGATAAAGATTTAGAATTGGTATAGTCAAGAAACTATTGAAATATTATGATGTCGTTTGTAAATATATTTTTTCTGTTCTTACTGTGTGAAATCCCTTGAAAATGATACAATGTACATCGAAACTTATACTACCAAGAGTATTACTACAGTGAAATTATCAAGAGTCTTATACCTATTATTTTTGTTTATATGCAAAGCAAGGTCATAGGAAAATGGGTTATAATAAAAAAAATACTATTAACTGATATATTTCTATTGTTCTTCAAATATTCTCAGAGTATATTTACTTTTGCGCATGATCGGTCATTCTAAAACTTAAAAAAGTGTATTTCAATAATATGTCCATTCCATTCCCATTTTATTGGTAGGTACCATATTATAATCATGTATGCTCCACAACAAGGCGGCATCACACCCATCTTATCTAAAATAATAGATTTTCATTTGTAAACTACGTTTCAGGTTATGCGTAAAACTATAAATTCTTACTTTCATTATCAGTCAGTCTATCCAACATTGTTTTGATGTTTTTATCTTTGACGTGCTGCTCATTTCCAAGAAAGGATAATATTGAAGGAAATTCAGATCTCCAATCCACAAGTGTCTCTTTGTTTTGAATGATGCTCCACATAATTTTTAGATAACTTTCCTACCACTTACACTACGAACACAGTAACAATTCTAATGCAAAATCAAAAATCAAAATTGTCACCAACGCGAAACCACATGTTTTCACTTCACTCACTCGAAAACAAGTCTCTGCTCAGTTGCAATTATTAGTGTCTTGCTATTGAAACAGGTATCTAGGGTGGGTTTTACGGTAAGTCAATAATTCTTAGTAATTATCGTAATTATTTAAAGTATTAAAATGATCAAAACAGTAGCATTAATTCAATCAAAAAAGTGATTGGTTTATTTACTTTGGAAATGGATTTGAGTTCAACCGTTTTATTTAATCACTTATACATCAACTTAATGCATAGTTGTGATCAAGTTGTTCTTTAGAGGTTAATTATCACAGACATTATAACAATCATTGAAATCCTTACATTCATCATAAAAACATTATATTGATTTCCGTAAACATCAATAACTATGCGCTAATGTGATTAATACAATCACCTTATTAATAGTAACGATGCTACCAAAATAATTATAGTAATGCTTAGTTTGATAAAATAGATCAAACTTGTGATTAAAATCGATCTATTCCGGTCAATACCAGCTGGTGATTCATATAAGGTTCGATATTTCTTTCTGTGTGCAAGATCAAAGAACTGTTACTGCTGATTGTTTCGAAAAACCAACCCCCAACAACGAATGATGCTCCACCAAGAGAATGAAAGGTCGAAAAATAATTGAGTTTTTGAAGCCAGAAAACATCGAATTGCTGGACCGTCCTCCATACCGTCCCTACCTTGGTAATAACGATTTTCATATTTCACTTTTCCAAAAATTGAGAATAAACTGCGTGGTCAAACGTTCGTCCCCAGAATATCCAGTCAACGCCTTCAAAAACTCTATTTTGAATGTTCCCATAAGCGAGTGGAATAGCTGCTTGCAGAATTGGCTCTAAATGATGCAAAAAACTGATTTCCGTCACTAAAACCGCATCTAAAACACTGGTTTGACATTCACTAAAAAACTAGTGTTTAAAGTGCGAAAAGTCACATCTGGTTCATCTTTTGTTTCTTAAACGACACATCAAGTGTATCTTCTTTAATTTATATTTAATATTCCGTGATAATTTTGTGTCATTTTATTTTCCAATGACATGTCAGTCATTGTCTGTCATTTTCTGAATATAATTAAAATAATATGATATAATTATATTTTTTTTCTACAACCGTGCGCTTTAACCCATTTTCCCGCACGCATTTTAGTTTTGAAAGTGAAATTATGCAAATTTTGACCTCATTAGATAGTTTTTTACTTCGTAAGTTATAACTATTGTTACAACAGGTGAATAAATATCTTCGAAATGATATATCAAATAAAATTCTTTCATCTACAAATGACTTAAAACCGTTGCCGTCACCTTCATCGTCATCTTTATGCGACCTACAACCGATGCTATCCTCATCGACGTCATCTACTTACCAGTTAACAGAAATAATTCCACTGGACTGGCAATTTCAAGTAATTTACAGACCGCAACAAATTGTGTTTTTAATATTAATATTCATAATAATTAGTGGTTTTCAGTTAAAGCTTTGAATATGTATGTTGAAATGAAAGAATTTTTGAAAAATGGGTTGATTTATTATTTGCATATACGGTCGTAGAAAAAATAATGTTCCTAACTCATGCGTGAAGTGTCTTTCCCGCCCTTGACCGCTTGCCCGAACTCCGCTCCGCGTCTTTCGGGTCAACTGCAGTCACTTTCTGCACTTGTTAGGAAAATAACTATTTCCTGCGAGCGTAGAAAAAGTATAGTAAGCACCTAATGCCAAAACTATCTTTAATCAGTCGTTTCATAAGAAAAAGAAAACTCGTGACTAAAGAAACGTTTTAGGCACTTGGAACTTAATGTAATTGCTATTTTAATTTCTTAAAAAATTATAGATCCAATTAAATATTTAAATATTTGTTCTTAGAGAAAATTAGTATTTTTATTTATACATTTTTATCTCTTTTTTTCAATATTTGGCTCATTGATAAAATTAGCAATGTAGATAAAGAGAATGTCTAACCATAAAAAAATGGGAGCTGGATTTAATTAATTTAAATGGAACAGGTTGTTGTTTATTTTAAATTCATCGGTTAAATTTGTAATGCGATTTGAAAGATTGCCAATGTCTCCTAATTTTCAACAAGGACACGTTAGTTTTTGTTTAACTGAGTCATGAGACATTTTTTCACTGACTGTGATTATCGTTCAAATTTGAAATAATTCCGAAAATTAATGATAAATTATGATTACAATTTTAAATGAAACTGAGAGATTCTAATTAACTCACATTAATCATAAAAAATATATGGATATTCAAATTTGAAAATTATTTTCGATATATAAAATATCATCAGAACGACAGAAGTTACATTTTGTGTTATGCCCACTTGTGTTCAATATCTTGGTTAGACCAAATAATGACCTATCATGAAATTTACTTAATATGAATAGAAAAAAGAAGTAGATATTATTAAAGCTTAGGTACTATTAGCCCAATGGGGATATCCTGGATACCTTTTTCCAATTTAAGAACAGTATAACTGTGTAATGGTATAGGAAACCAGGAAAAACTATATCTGCTGATCTTCACAATTGTTACTTAAGAAGACAATTTAATAGAGGATTAAGACACTTCTAATTCTTCAAGAAAATCTATTTCTTGTTTCTTATCACAAATATGTAGTACTTCTATTTCTGTGTTAGATGTTTATTGTTCTTAGTATCTATTTAATATGCCACAATGCATCCTATTGTCATTACACGAATTTTAGCGTTGATACAAGATGGTGGAGAATAACGTGAAACTGCCAGAATTATTGATAAGAACGTCTGTGCTGTGCAAAATATGTACGAACGCTACCAGTAGAAATAGTAGAATTGTCTTATAATCAGACGACCCGGATCTGGGCTAAAGTGTCACAAATCAAAGAGATGGTTTTTGTTGATGTCAAGTTTGCGGAATAGAACATCTACGGTTTTGCTGCGAATTCATCTTCAAGAGATTAGAAATGTTTTAATGTTAGCGAATGGTCAGTTAGAATAAGGCTTCGTGCTAATGGATTGACTTGCAGAAGGATGGCTACAGGGTCTACATTGAACCACTGCATCGAATTGCAAGATTGAATTTTGTACCAAATCACTTGGCATGGAACGATGATGACTGGAGCCAGGTACTCTTCACAGATGATTCGCGTTTTGCTTCAATGGACCAAACGGTCACTTCAGAAGCACGTACAGAGTTGGTTTTTGTAGAGAATGGCACTTTAGCAGCTCACAGGTATGATAAACTGGTGGCCTATATACAAGACGGGAAGCTTCTGGAATGGAAGTAGGTAGATAACATGGGTATTGGTACAAAGATTCAGTTCAAGTGCCTGGGCTGTTGATCCCAACCCAAACGTATGAATGAATGAATGTATGAGCTCACAGGTATGTAACGGAGGTCCTGGAAGATCCTGTTGTGCTTTTCATAGTTACAATGAGCTGCTCTTGTAGGAATGAAATAACAAGGATCAGAATGTAATCCTTTATGGGTAGTTCTACAAAAATAGGAATTCTTTGACGGTGCTTCTGTCCATATACTTCTCAAGTAATATTATAAGTTGTAAATAGCCTATGATATGACTTAGGATGCTTTAGTAACGGTACAGAAGTGGCCAGTCAAAAAATTATTTATTTATGATTTTATGGACATTTTTCATAAACATCTGGACAGGGGACTGGGAACGATTTCAGGGAACTGAAGCTTTATAGAAAATAGACAAATTTGTATGAATTATTTTCTATTAAATATCTTTAAAATAGAAAATATTCAAATCAAGAATGGTCTTAACATTTTATTTGAAATAGACTAAAAAAATTATAGTTCTCTTTTCACGAAACATAAATAATGTGAGTAACATCCAGACGATAAAATTTTTGTTTTTCTAGTTTATTCTTAGTAACAAATTCTTTTTTGCCCGCTCATAATCTATTGTGTTTGCCGTCTTCTAAAAAGTTTCTACTACATCCTCATATGATTTTTAGATTTTTTTATTTGTTTTCTAGTTTTTGTCGATTGCCAAACCTTCTTTTAGGTAATAATCCCATTTTGATGTTTCCACAGCTTGTTTCGTTTGACGTCTTCTCCTAAGAGTAGCTTTCGTGCAGTTCTCTTTTTTGCGTGGATCTCCAATTTCCTGAAACTAATGGCATATTTTCCCTTATGAAATCATTTATTTCTTTTTGTGTTGAAATATTTTTCGTATAATGTCTAGCTGAATAGGTTCTCCAGTTCTTACCCGCTTTTCTTTGTTCTCGTGGTGTCTTTTCTGAAATTAGTTCTTCTTTCTCTTCTAAATATTTAAGTCGCTCCTTTTCTTTTTGTTCAGCTAATTTAACAAGATCATTTTTTATTTTTTGATAGCGGGCTCTCTCAGCATCTCTTTTCTTTTGTACTATCTCCTCCCTGCTCAATTTGTTCTTCGGCTTCATTTTGGTCTAATTAAATAAATGAAAGTTGAGGCATAGTGCCAAATGGGAGTACAAAACGACTTTAAGATACATAAGTGTAGCCGATTGATTCACATTCATCAGCCCCTTGGTTGGTTCTCAGTCCCCTGTCACCAATATTTCCAGGAGACTGAGAGCAGGGGCCTGAGAATTTTCAAATTATTTTTATGAAAAACCGTTAAATACTAACTAATTAGATCCAAATCTTCGAAAATAACCTGCATTATTGAACACTCAATTGTTTTGATTCTGAATACAAGATACTATAGTGATGATTTTCCATGGAAATACTTACCAGGGTCCTGAGGAGTTGACTGGTCCAATACGTGTACACATTAATGAACGGCGCGAACCGGAATGTAAAAGATGTTAGGCGTAACTGATGTTGAGATGCACATATAGATTTCATTCCAAAGTAGAGTCTCCACAAGGGAAGTTTCGATAACTGAATATCATAACACCAAAGTCTATATATTCCAATTATAGACTTTGATAACACAGTACCGCAAATATAGCAATCTCAGGGGACTGATCATTGGAACTGAGGACAAAGTTCGGTGAATTGAATAATCGATAAAATATGATTTAACGAAATTAGTAACACTAGTATCGATACAAGTAACTATTATAGATTATATACATAACGTAATTCCATATTAAATTCGATAGCCGATTTGTTGAAATATAATTGTAGTTCGAATTTTGTACTTGTGACACACCAGAGAACTGAGAATTTGCCGGCAAATAGTAGATTTTTGAGTAAAATTACATCTCTTTAACCGGTTTTTTTCGTTTGTCCGTTCAATTGAACTTGTTATTCACATTCTCATGCAAAAAAATCGATGTTTTTATGTAGAAACATACAGAAAAGATGGAGCCGCAATAATAACTATTTTTTAGAACTACCCTTATTTAGTTCAAGTAACCCTCGTAGAATGCAAATAGTTATTAAAGCAAGAGGGGGTAATAAACGTAATTTGTTGTCGTTATCATTATTATTTTTGTAAAGTTTTATCCCTTCATTTCGTTCACAATGACAATATTCAATATAACTTCATTTCAAATGTAGAGTTACGGTTTTTCAAGAATAAATCATGAAAAAATGTATTTTGTTGTTTGATTCCATATTTAATAGTTACGAATATGCAGTGGGTAAATTTACAATTTGCAGATAAATGCTGATATATTTGAATTTTATAGGTAGCTAATCGCAATTTTTCAAGTTATTTAAAGTGATTTTTTGCTCGTCAGTGTATATTATGTCAATTTATATTTGGCATAACCAAAATATTAAACATCAAGTAGGTATCACATCAAATGTAACTTCTGTCATTCTGACGATGATATTTCAAATATTGATATAATTAGACAGTTAGTTTTATTTGAATAAGTTATACAGTGTGGAAAGCACTTATGGAATAAAATCCTTTATGTCATTATTTTAGAAAATTATAAAAAATGCCCAGACACGTCATCTTTTGAATTGAGTTGTGCGTTATGTAAACATAAATGTAAATGTACTGGGTAATTCACACAAGTATGCCATAGTCGATATTGGTTTTTTTTTAATGAAACACCCTGTATATTTGCATATTTTCCAACAAACTAAATAATGTATGGTCAATTATGAATTATACAGGGTGAAATTTTTATTTTTACAGTTATTAAGCACATACATAAAATACCTGATGTATTTGATTTTAATACATTAAAATAAATGCTCAAAATGTTCTCAACCTAGTTGTTGGTAATAGCACAGTCTCCTATAGATCTCCTCCTTAACTTTGTTTAAAGTTTGAAGTGAACTATTCCGTATTTCTGTAGTTATCCTGTCTTTGAGGTCCACAATGCTAGTTGGTTGTGTTGCATATACTTTGTTCTTGAGATAACCCCACAGAAAAAATCTAGCGGCGTAAGGTCTGGCTATCTAGCTGGCCACTCAATAGTACCTCTTCGTCCAATCCATTTATTGGGGAAGATTTCATCTAAATAAGCTCTTACCATTAAAGCATAATGGGGTGTTGCCCCGTCTTGCTGGAACCAAACATTTTCATTCGGTGAGCTAGGATCTATTGCGTTGGGATATAAGTTTGCCAACGCAGGAATAACTTCATTTCTAAGCATATTTAAATATTTTTCAGCTGTCAAATTTCCATCTATAAATATAGGACCAATAATATGGTCGCCTATGATACCGGCCCAAACTTTCACCTTTTGAGGGTACTGAGTATGTGTCTCACGCATCCAATTAGGATTCTCTGCTGACCAATATCTACAGTTCTGTCGGTTTACCTCTCCATTCAATGTGAATGTTGATTCGTCAGAAAAAATAATGGTACCAAGAGCTATCTCATTTCTATTCAGCTTATTCATCAATCTTTCGCAGAAATCCAATCTACGATCTGGATCGTCTTCTGTTAACTCCTGCAAAAAAGTTAATTTGTAGGGATGAAATTTTCCTTTATGAAGACATCTTAGAACAGTTGTATGACTAACATTATTTTCACGGGCAATTTGACGTGTACTTGAAGTTGGATTCTCTTCGACTCTTAACAAAATATCCACTTTCACATCATCTTCAACGAAGTGTGGTTTTCTTCTCAATGGTTTGACATGTCCAAGTTCTCTGAATTGTGCACGAATTTTAGACACAGTAATTTGTGAAATATTAGGCAATTCGGGATACCTGTGATTAAATAAGTTTGCCACTTCAACTTGACTTCTGCAGTTATCTCCGTACCCGATCATCATCAAAATCTCAATTCGGAGAGTCTCAGTTGAATATTTCATTGTTATGTCGACAAGGGAAGAGTGTTTGACAAAGATTTTACTTTTTCAGTATAAACTGTCAACACATCAACAACTGACAGAATAGAAAACAATCCACATTATTTACCGATTTAAAACAATCCACATTATTTACCGATTTTGTCTAATTATTGGCGTTTGTAGGCAATTTTTAGGTATTTATGATAAAATTCATGGGCGTAGCAGGTTTTGTTTAATATACAAATACGACTAATAATTAGTTAGTTTAGATTTTTGATAAATCCATATTTAGCTAATTTAAAAAAGTACCAATATTTCAAGTGTAATAAATTATTAATTTTAAAAATTCACCCTGTATAATTCATAATTGACCATACATTATTCAGTTTGTTGGAATCGGTTAGTTAAGAGGATTTCAAAAATATGCAAATATACAGGGTGTTTCAAAAAAAAACTCCGACTATGGCATACTTGCGTGAATCACCTTGTACATTTGAATTTATGTTTACATAACGCACAACTCAATTCAAAAGTTGACGTGTCTCGGCATGTTTTATAATTTTCTAAAATAATGACAAAGAATTTTATTCCATAAGTGGTTTCCACACTGTATAAGAAGATTCCACAAAGTAAGGATCCAAACAGTAAATTTGGTAAATAATTTAACACAATCTAAAAAATACCTCAGTAGTTTAGAAATTTTCTCCTATTTTCAGCTTTGACATGAATATTTTCCATTTTCGTTAAATTTGCTATCAAACACAAACTAAATGAAGCATCTTTTTCAAATTACGACAGTCAGTAGTCTACGAGGTAGTCTATTAATAGATGGCAGTTTACCGAAGCAATATATAATTTTAAAAATCGCCGACTTATCAAACTAACCTCGTAAATCCATTCAACTAAAAATTGATTCCCACAAAAAAGTTGATTACTAAAAATACCAAGAATATATTATTTAAATTTATTTATTATTCTGAAAAAATAAAAGCAATCATCTTAAATAGTACGCCATTCTCTTTTTACGTGAGTGGTTTAGAATGC
>CAJUYH010008073.1:0-16170 GCA_910591685.1 Galerucella tenella | reverse complement strand
GTATTTTTTATATTAAATGTGAATGTATTATCATGTAAATTTCTATGCAAAATTAGTTTTTTTTGACTAAATAAACGATTTATATATATATTTAGAATGCCATATAATATATTTAGAATCGATCCTTAAAACACTATCGTTAACATATTTATACGACGAGTCAAGTTCACCGTTTAGTAAATATAAACAATTCTGTTTATGTTTATTTCACGCTCTGAACTTGACTTCCTACGTGCCACCTTATATTTCATATTTGTAAACGATTCATGCTTTATTGAAATTAGCTTCAAGGGAATTTATGTCTTTATTGATAATAATACCATAATAATAATTTAAATAATTAATAAATAATATTTCGGCCAAAAGGCATCACACCCTGGCCAATCTAGCAAATTTATAGGTAATATCTTTAACTGGATCAATTTTGATGTTAAATTCAAGAAAATATTTTTCCTGAACCATTCGAGCAGTCGTATTACAAAGTGTTTTCACACTAGCTTCAGTATAATCAGTTCCATCTCTTTTTTTCATGTTAAAACCATAATCTTCAAGAATTTTTGCCATAACTTGTTCAGAAGTATCCTTTTCTAACGTATAATTACGTGCGTCCAGAAACATTCTAAACTGTTCCCACGCAGACTTTTTTTCTTCATTGTATTTCGCGGTATAGGTACTTTGCTTAATTGTACTCTCTATTTCATTCATTGAATTATTTCTAAATCTTGTATTATTCATGTTAATAATACTTATTTAAATTTTTGAAAGTTTTAATAATTTTTAGACAGTTAAATATAGTATATTACATAACATGTGCGGAAAGTGACATTTTTCACACGAGTGGGAAATATTGTAGCACGAGGCATGAGCCGAGTGCGACAATCACACGAGTGTGAAAAATCACTATCGCACGGGTAATGTACAGTATTTTTCCTACGATCACGTGATAATTTCACCAAATAATGTGTAATCAACATCTGACATATTAATACACAAAATGTTACAATTAAAGTCAACAAAATTGATTTCAAAATTAACAAAAACTATCAATGGTGACAAAAATTCAAGTAGTTCAACTGTATAATATAGGTAGGTGATTACAATTATTAATTGGTTGGATAATTATAGAAATTGAAAGTGAAATTATTATTGTTCATCATACTTTATACATACTTATCATTAATACCTTTCAAGATAATTACATTTTCCTACTATTATAACAGGTGATTTGGATTGGTTGGTACAACATCGGACTTCTGACGAAGAGTACGCGGGTTCGATCCTCGACCGCGCCGTAAATTTTTTTTAATCAAGAAAATGACAAAAATTTCACTTTTCGAATAGATTGCTTCAAATTTAGATATTACATAGTTGAATCTAATTAAAAATTATATATTTGACAGCTTGCCAGTGGTCAATCTTAATAAAAATTCATTTGACAGCTTTTTTATCCGTACACGTACGGATAAGTTTTTTTTCCGTACGCGTATGAATAAAGGCCACTTTCCATAGAACTAGACAGTGCGATATGTCACTTTCCTATGTGATCGTAGGAAAAATAAATAAACAACTTAGTTTTCTTAGAAACCACTAACAAAGATTTTATATTGAGTTTTATCACAGAGTGATAGAATTTTATACACATAGATTTGATATATTAATCGTCAAAAAATTGCCGCTTCAAGACAAAAAATTGCCAGTTCAAAACCTTCAAATTTTGTCAGTTATCAATTTACTCTAGTGAAATAGTCCTTGAAATTTTGATATCATTCACCTTTTTCGTAATAAAATGTTAAAACCTGAACGACCATGTTTATAATAATATAGACATAATTCAATTGATCGATTTTATTTCGATTATATTCCTTAACAAGTTTCATATTATCTTCACATCTTTTTTTATCTGTACTATATACTGTATACACTTTAGGGTCTAAAGGTGAACGCAAATATACGTTTTGGACAGTTCAATATCAAAGCAATTTCCACTCAACGAATCTGAATATTTGACATCTGTGAGTTGCAAATGGCGAAAAGAAAGATGAAGTTTGAAAAAAAAAATCATTTTGAATATATGTATATACTGTAACCTACTTCCGCAGGTATATGAAAAAATCAAATTACAATGCAAACCTGAAAGATGTTCCCCACGAAGGTTTTACAAAAAATACGGAGATATTTAATTACTTTTTTTGTTAAAGAAATGTTCTATTTTAAGATATGTCAAAGAAATACTGTCATATGAAAAGTTTTGTATTTATTATTACTGTAAATACATATAGTCTGAGAAATCTGTAATAAATTTCGAAAATTTTAAATGAATATTAATACTCTCTGGTGCAGGTGTATACGGGCGCAGACATAGGACAGAAATTTCAACCTCACTAGGATCCTATGCAACCGTATTTCAGGCGGAAATTTACGCCACTGTTTCATGTGTGGAGAGAGTGGAGCAAGCCAATCTCATACATAGAACAATAGAAATTTTCTCGGACAGACAAGCGGCTTTGAAAGCACTTAGCTCTCACCGTGTAACGACGAAATTGGTTTTAGACTGCCAAAAAAGACTATCCTCAATAGGAGAACTCAAAAAAGTATTGCTGGTCTGGATCCCTGGCCATTCTGGCATGGAAGAAAACGAGAAGGCAGACTCTCTTGCAAGGGAGGGAGCCTCACGTGTTTCGATCGGACCAGAACCTACAATTGGCATCTCAATAAGTTTTGCCAAACAAACACTAAATACCTGGAGCAAGAAGAGCTTTAGACTTCTGGTATAATGTACCAGGATTCGTTCATTTAAAGGCTTTTATACATCCTTCGAAGAATGTCTCCAAACAAATGTTAGACTACAGTAGGCATGACCTACGTTTTCTAACAGGCCTTTTAACAGGCCACTGTCATCTGAATCATCATATGCTGAAACTTGGACTGTCGGAAGA
Organism: Galerucella tenella; assembly: GCA_910591685.1. Classification (NCBI taxonomy): domain Eukaryota; kingdom Metazoa; phylum Arthropoda; class Insecta; order Coleoptera; family Chrysomelidae; genus Galerucella; species Galerucella tenella. Next base: position 13,234 of record CAJUYH010008073.1, on the reverse strand, counting down.
TCCGACTTGCCGTCTTTGTCTGGAAGATGATGAAACAGCAGAGCATATAATTTGTGCCTGCCCCGCAGCGGCTCGAATCAGGTATCTGATGTTTGGCAGGGTCTCTTTGTCGCCCTCGAACCTGAAATATTATTCACCAAATAAACTAATCGGCTTTGTTAAGAAGCTGAATTTGTTTGGTGAAATCTGAATCGGTGTGAGCCACAATAGAATCTTGCCAGTCGCAGTCATAAAATACTTCAACCTAAAATTGTAACTGGGATTGGAGAGAATGTTTTATGTTACGAATCGGCCAAACTGCAAAGGGCACTGATCATCAACAATCGTAATGTTAAGATGTCAAAATGGAAGGAAAAATAAACAAACCACGCAAAAAACTTTGTTGTGTTCCGTTTTGCTGAGACAAAACTAGTGCTTAACATCGGTTTCCAAAACGTGAACCTGAAGTATTTGACTTCTGGCTGAGAAATATTAATCATGTGAAGTTACACTGCATGCCTTCCAAAACAAATATACCAAAATTATACTTTAGTGATGACTGTAAAGTACCAGGAAAAAGAGGCTAAAAAGAAAAGCTCTTCTCACTTTATCCACTCCAGGTAATAACCTAAATTTAATATTAGGTGCAAGTCTATAGGTTAATTAATAATTAGGATTCTCCTTTTATGGTGTAAAAAAGTTACCTAATACTATTTCAAGAATAGATGATATAAAATTTCCAAAATTCATGAATACTAACAAGGATTCAACATTTGTTGATCCAATAATGAAAGTAGCCATATCAAATTTTGTTCTAAAAAAATTCTTTCAAAGGAGAAGACACATAGAAATGAGTATAGGTACTTCATATTATTATGTAATCCTCCTTGTTGAATTATTCAGAACTAGATGCCAGACCACATGGCTAGAAAAATAACACAAAATACTTCTATTTTAGGAATGAAAATAGCAGAATATTTGGAAATAATCTAGTTAGGTAGTATGTTGTGTGTTATGTCTACCTAGGTATGTGTGTTAAAATGTTGTTATTATCACTAAATAAATATTTAATTCCCCAAAGTCCTTTTATTTAAAGTATTCGTCGTTCACCATATACTTTTTCCTAGACACAAAAATTATATATTGCAAACTTTACCTTCTGCAAAAATGTTGCATTATGTTGCTTTAACTCTTACTTTGCTGCACAAGTTTTTTAGAAATAAATTGACTTTCTACCAAAAGAACACAAAATGCAGCTTTTATGAAAACATATAAATTATAACTGATAGTAGATATTATAGGATTTTACCAAATCTTGCATGAACAAGAGTTTGCCCAATATTCTCTTATGTTCAGCTCTGATGCAAGTTTTGGCGAAATATTTTATCAGTTATAATTTATATATTTTTATAAGCAGCTGAATTTTATGTTCGTTAGGTAAACAGTCGATTTATTTTTCAAAAAGATAAAATTCTCCATCAATTTTACATTTTAAACTCCCGCTGAATTTTATAGTTCCTGCGGCCAAACTTCAGATGGCAGTTGAAACAGTAGTCACTGCTGACAACATAGGAGTTACAATTCTAGGTTGAAGTATTTTATGGTCGCAGTGGAGGGCCTTATAGACCCACTCACCACAAACCCAACCTAACCTAATTCTCTGTAATATAAATGATAAGAGAGCATACAATAGTAGTAGCAGGGACTGTCATCTATCCAGAAATTTTGGATGATTAACTGTTACATCATAACTTTGGCGCCCTCGACCCATTAGTTTCTGGTCACACCTGGTATTGAAATCGCTTATATTCCAAACGACAATATAGTTTGTGGAATATGTCATTCCAAACGTGTCAAAAATATTTGAAAAAAAAAATAAACTCGAAAATATTGACCATATTAGCACATAATATATTCCCTATTCAAGATGATCTTTTGATGTATTTTCTGTAGGTACTTGGAGATTAATTTGCTAAACGTATTCTAAAACTCCTGAGGACAACGATGAAAGATAAATGTAATTAAAAGTTTCCGAAACATCTAACGCAATATTATCTTGATAAATTTTGTAGTGAATAGAATAATTCTATTTTCATTTGCTTGTTAATTCATTCTAAAACAAATTGTGGTTTTTTTCAGAATAATTTGCCGTTTATTAAATTATATTACATTATTATACAGTGTGAAAACCACTCATGAAATAAAATTCTTTATGTCATTATTTTAAAAAATTATAAAAAATGCCGAGACACGTCAACTTTTGAATTGAGTTGTGCGTTATGTAAACATGAATTTAAATGTACAGGGTGATTCACGCAAGTATGCCATAGTCGGTGTTTGTTTTAATGAAACAAACACCCTGTATATTTGCATATATTTGAAATCCTCTTAATGAACCGATTCCAACAAACTAAATAATGTATGGTCAATTATGAATTATACAGGGTGAAATTTTAAAATTAATAATTTATTACACTTGAAATATTGGTACTTTTTTAAATTAGCTAAATATGGATTTATCAAAAATCCAAACTAACTAATTATTAGACGTATTTGTATAAAACAAAACCTGCTACGCCCATGAATTTTATCATAAATACCTAAAAACGCCAATAATTAGACAAAATCGGTAAATAATGTTGTCTGTCAGTTGTTGATGTGTTGACATTTTTTACTGAAAAAGTGAAATCTTTGTCAAACACTCTTTCCTTGTCGACGTCACCATGAAATATTTAACTCAGACTCACCGAATTGAGATTTTAATCACAGTATATGAACGAACCAGTAGTGTATCTCTCATAAATTTCATTCATAAATTGCCAGAGCTTTTGATAACCTTGAACGGATCGTTTTACGATTCATTTTACCATAGTCGTAGGTGCATAAGTTTTAAAATGACTTGAACGTGTTAAATGTTTTTTCTCAAATATTGTAGAACAGTACACTGATGAGTTAATAAAACAATAGTCTTATACAAAATATTTATTGGTTTTTCCATATTACAATTTTCATTTGATTATGATTTTTGAAATTTTCATTGACAAATTTTAATGTGTAATATAGTCCGTACCGTGAAGAAAAGTTTTATTAAATATTTTATTGGAAAATCAACACAAGGATGTACAAACTCTGTTGTTTGACTAATATTTATAAGTGATTCAACAATATTATATTCCGTAGCAACTTCCTCAAAATTCATTTGGAATAATGTTTCTAATAATGAGATGTATTGTACAAAATTTTCATGCGGCATATTCAAGTTTCCAAAAGTATACTTATTCGTATTTTCATAAGCTCTAAGGTAACTGTATAAAGACGAATCGTCTAAATACGCTTGTGAATACGTCTCACATACGCTGCATGTATGGAATTGGAATTGGAATATCCTTTTTTAAAAAAAGTCTTCTTTGATGATGTTGCATAATCATATCTGGTTCAAACTGAACACCACATAAACGATGACTACTATTGTATAGAGTTTCTATTTTTGGTATCAAGTCAGGCCTATCGCATGCTTCGAGCCAAACTCTAGCTCTGAAACAAAAAAAAACAAATTAAATCAATGCATGGAACTAAGGCTCATAAATGTAATATGAAGATCAAATAATAAAGTATTATAAATTTCGTATGAAAATACAAACAGTTTCTCACCTTTCTGAGTCCTTTGGAAAACGGTAAAATTTTTCATCACAATTATAATATTTATTGTTACATCCACGAGCTACACACACACTACCCGATTTCTTCTTTTTAATGGTATCCATTGCAAAAAAATGCTTATAAACTATTAAAATAATACCGAAAAGCCGTAAAAATATAAGCTGTAATAAATAATTTTATTCGCAAATTCACCACTTGCACTTTGGTTGGATCGCAGAACAGCACTGGCCGCCGGATGATATAGTCATCCGAACGACGTTGTAGGTCACAGGGAGCTCGGCAGTGCGACGTCACGAGATAACATTCTGGTTCGTTCATATACTATGTTTTAATGATGATCGGACGGGAATAACTGCAGAAGTCAAGTTGAAGTGGCAAACTTATTAAATCACAGGTATCCTGAATTGCCTAATATTTTACAAAGTACTGTGTGTGTGTGTTCAATTCATGCACAATTCAGAGAACTTAGACATGTCAAACCATTGAAAAGAAAACCGCATTTCGTTGAAGATGATGTGAAAGTAGATATTTTGTTAAGTGTCGAAGAGAATCCAACTTCCAGTACACGTCAAATTGCCCGTGAAAATAATGTTAGTCATACAACTGTTCTAAGATGTCTTCATAAAGAATATCTTCATCCCTACAAATTAACTTTTGTGCAGGAGTTAACAGAAGACGATACAGATCGTAGAATGGATTTCTGCGAAAGATTGATGAATAAGCTGAACAGAAATGAGATAGCTCTTGGTACCATTCTTTTTTCTGACGAATCAACATTCACATTGAATGAAGAGGTAAACCGACAGAACTGTAGATATTGGTCAGCGAAGAATCCTAATTGGATGCGTGAGACACATACTCAGTACCCTCAAAAGGTGAACGTTTGGGCCGGTATCATAGGCGACCATATTATTGGTCCTATATTTATAGATGGAAATTTGACAGCAGAAAAATATTTATATATGCTTAGAAATGAAGTTATTCCTGCGTTGGCAAACTTATATCCCAACGCAATAGATCCTAGCTTACCGAATGAAAATGTTTGGTTCCAGCAAGACGGGGCAACACCCCATGCTTTAATGGTGAGAACTTATTTAGATGAAATTTTCCCCAATAAATGGATTGGACGAAGAGGTAGTACTATTGAGTGGCCAGCTAGATCACCAGACCTTACGCCGTTAGATTTTTTTCTGTGGGGTTATCTCAAGAACAAAGTATATGCAACACAACCAACTAGCATTGTAGACCTCAGAGACTATAACGATTGTACTCTCGTTAAGCAATATGTGAATGAGACTCTACTCTACCCAGGCTAACTCTTTCTCCAAAAGAAATTGGTCATGTACAAATACATTGAACTATAATAATAGAAACCTGAAAAATGACAACGATCTCACCAATACTCCTTTTAGGTGCTATGTAGTCTGGTATCCACAGTTATCCTCAATTGCAATATGCTGCTATTATTTCCCTTATCCAGCCAAGATTTTATTTCATGATACACGGCTAATTGGCCAAGTTATATCCACAGCTAGTACCCAAATACGAAAAACTATTAAAATATTATATTAAATGTTCTATTATTAAACTGCATACCCTTGAAGGCGCTGATTCTCTCACAGTAATAACTATTAATTTCCAGGAAGGAGAGAAATTAAAGAATCTCTTCAATTGATTTTATTTTACAATTCCAAAAAAAACATAATTAATCAACAATGCTATAGTGGATATGTTTTCTTTCATTGAGAAAACGAAGCTCTTTCTTACGAAAGTAATTAAATATTTAAAGTACGAAATAAAGTTTGTAGGGTACTTGAAGCAATTGCCTTAAGCTTACACTGCGATAAATATGAATATTCCGACTTACTTATAATAATAATAATATTTACAATTCATATCAGCATGAATAATTTATCAATTAAAACTATTGACAAAGTGAAGAGGAAAAAAAATAGTAGTAATTAATCGCAAAAGAAATCAAAATATTGTAACGTTTATTCTAATTTATATTTACAAATTAATTTATATTTACAGATTTATATTCAAATACAGTCCTTATTTAATAATTTATATATCACACTAAACACTCACTAACTAATTTATATGGGATTTTCACTGGGGGCACTAATTGAGCACATTAATGCAGCAGCTCGCGTAACATTGCCCCCTCCTTAAGAGACAGTTCCTCCTGGAACTAACTAGGAAACTGAAACGAGATGACTGTATCGGCAACTGGTTCCCTTGTTACATTTTCCAGTTGCATGGAAGTAACATGCGACCGTCTTCTCTGTTGGCTGTGTCTCCCTTACTTGGCCGCAGACTAGTACCTGCACTTCGGTGTCTCGGAAGATTACTTCTACCATGTTACGGATTATTCGCCAATCTAAATGCCTACATTCAATCTTGGGCATGGCTAGCCTATGTACGTCCAATTCAAGCACATGCTCCCTCAAGCTTCGTAATGCTTTCCAGACATCCTCGTACGTTGGTCTTTCGTCGAAGGTGTTTCTCGTCACTAGGTGGAAATTGTAGCGGGAGCCATCTTGCAGCTTCAGAGCTTTACCTGGTACTGGTAACTGGTCTTGCCCCACGTTGGGCGCCACTCTTCTTTATGAACAGAGATGCCAGTCCGTGTGCATCGGTTACGCTGGCAGGGATGTTTATTGCCAGTGAGTATTCCTCTGGAACGGTAAGCATGTCTTGTCGTCTCTCAGTGGTGACGCCGAATCTTGCTTTTCCGGTACCACCATAAGCACCCATGAACTCTACAAAAGCAGGATCGGCTACTTCCTGAAGCTGGTTTACTTCTTCATCGTGGTCACCCTCGAATGGCGCTAATCGGTTACGGTGTACCACCTTTGGCTTTCCGTTTGGGATCTTGCTGATACGATAGATGACATCGTTGATTCGTTTCTTCACAAGGTACGGACCGTCCCAAGCTTTCTGCAACTTTGGAGAAAAACCCTTTTGTCTTCTTGGGTTATGCAGCCAGACTTTGTCTCCTTCGTGGAAACCTCCTTCTGTAGCTGGCGTATCGTACCTTTTCTTCATCCTATCGCTAGCGATCTGGAGATTCGATCGAACCAGCTCGTGTACGTCGTCCATTCTTTTTCTCAGCTGGGTCACGTAATCTTCACCAGCTATGTCTTCTCCGGGTCGGCATCCAAATTCAAGGTCGCAGGGTAATCTCATTTCGCGTCCGAACAGAACTTTTGCTGGTGTTTGGCCGGTAGACTCATTGATGGCGGATCTGTAGGCCATCGCAAATAGCGAGAGATATTGGTCCCAATCTCGCTGATGGTTAGATACTACTTTAGACAGGTATTTGCCAAGAGTTATGTTGATTCGCTCTACCATTCCGTCCGACTGTGGATGCAAAGCCGTAGTTCTCGTTTTCTTCATGCCGAGCTTTTCACAAACTTCCTGGAACAGCTGGCTTTCGAAGTTTCTGCCCTGGTCGCTGTGTATTTCCAGGGGCACTCCATATCGGCAAATGAACTCATTCAAAAGCACGTCGGCAACAGTTGCGGCTTCTTGGTTTGGAATGGCATACGCTTCTACCCATTTTGTGAAATAATCCATCACCACCAAAATGTACCTGCTGCCATTTGCTGTCGGTGGAAACGGTCCGGCAATGTCCAGGACAATGCGTTCAAAAGGGCTTCCGACATTGTACTGCTTCATAGGAGCCTTTCTTGTTCCTTGTGGTCCATTGGTCGTAGCACAGGTAGTGCTTCTTACACCAGTCCTTCACATCTTCGGAACTGTGCATCCAATAAAACCGTTCTCGCACTTTCTGGAGGGTCTTCTTCACTCCTAGATGTCCTCCTGACGGACTGTCGTGTAATTTCCGCAGTACTGCTGCTACCCTTGTTCTTGGAATCACCAACTGTCTTCTACTTTCGGAACCTTCATCGTTCTCGGGGCTTGCCTAGTTGTAATATACGGGTGATGACTAGTCTTCCTTTCGATTTCTTTGATTTTTTGTTCCATTTCTTCCCATTCTTTTAATCTTTTCTTCCACGGCAAACATTTCACTTTTTATATCCGTCGAAATTTTATTTTCCATGTCCGACATTTTATTTTCTATGTCCGCCGAAAGTTTACTTTCCATGGACGAAATTTCGTTTTTTATATCAGACATTTTGTTTTCCATCGAAGACATTTTATTTTCCACTTCAGCGGCAATCTCCTTTTTCATTGACAAAATATGGGCCGAAATATCGTTCTTCATACCAGAAATCTTCTCATCCATATTAGCAGAATTATCGTCCTTCATGGTAGAAATCTTCTCGTCCATATTAGCAGAAATATCGTCCTTAATGGTAGAAATATCATTCTTCAAAGTAGATATTGACGAGATTATGGTGGACGACTCGTCATTGAACAAGAATGTTTCTGGATCCAAGTCTTCACTTTCCAGCGCTATTTTCAGTCTTTCAACTAATTCACTCTTCTTACCGGACGTTTCCAACTCGCGATTTTCCAATTCTGCTTTTAGTTCCGTCACTTTCAGGTCACATAGTCTCTTACCCATTTTTACGTAATTATTTATTTATATTATCCCACTTCTGACACCAATGTAACGTTTATTCTAATTTATATTTACAAATTAATTTATATTTACAGATTTATATTCAAATACAGTCCTTATTTAATAATTTATATATCACACTAAACACACACTCACTAATTTATATGAGAGTCACTTTATCGAGGCGCGATTGCTTTCTTTCAGTATCAACACCAACTGACTAACTAACTCCGCTGCGATGCTCGTCGCCTATTTATACTCGCACGACTTGTTCTAGAGACTTCTCAAACTCGAAGTTTTGGTGGATGCGCCGGGTTTTTTCTAGATGTTACGTTTTCCAGATCATTCTTGAAAATACGGCGGAGGAGCCATAGTCGTATCATATGGGATTTTCACTGGGGGCACTAATTGAGCACATTAATGCAGCAGCTCGCGTAACAATATGTATATAGGTGAGTACATTTACAGCGCTCAGTGCTGTAGCACCTTAAACATTAAATCAACCAGAAAACATTTATACTCAGTTATGAACAAATAATAACCAATTTTGCCGAATCATGTGAAGGCACAAATAAATAATAAAAACTACTACTTATCCTCAATAATGTTTTGAAATAAAAAGAATTAGTCCCTCTGTTACACTGTCAACCAGGCTACAGTTCATAGGCTTCAGAAGGAAAAAAGGAGATGTAGACCATTACAATATTATCCAAGCTAACCATCCATGACCTTCAACATTTGAGAAAATTGACCTCCTCACAATTCAAACAACGTTATATACAGAAATTAACATCAGTTTCTTGCATCAGATGGGTAACCAAAAGAACTTCCCTCTGGATTTGTTAAATGGCGTGTCTTCTTTCAATATGTATGCAATTGATATCCAAAAATCAGCTACAGAGCTTTTGATCAGAAGAAATCTCTTCCATAAGAAATTAATCAATTCTTCGTGCGACGGAATAAAGCCCACATTAATATGGATGACTTGTTTTCCACATGGAAAAGTCAGATTCTTACCGAAACGCACTATTGCAACCCTTTCTCAGCAATCAGACCAAGAAGAAGCAAAACCAGTTCCCACGTCACCATCCTAATGATGACATGGAAAGGAAGGAGGAACCCACAATTTGCCAACTTAACAATTAACATAACTATATCCTAAAATATTCGCACACACTGTACAGCTACTTACTATATTTTATATACCTACAAGAATTTTAAAGGACTAAATATAACAACCCTTTCAACCAGTTTTCCCTAACAACTTCAAGGAGTCATACTAGAAAACATTTAAACAAAATAAGTTGAATAAATTATTAATGTCGGTTAACAACCGATTGGACCAGAGTACCTAGCTATTTTTGATCCTTATCGTTCACACCTGTTGGCAATTCGCATTTTAGTACCATCGATTGATAGACATACCAAACCAGTTTTAAATTGACAGTCTGGTAGAACATGGAGTGTATGAACACTACTAGATAAAATGAATTAGTAAATTTGAAGAAATCTGGAGCGTGATGATGAATTCATAACATCATTATTGGTAAGTAATAATCATAATGATATTTATTCTTAAAATTAATATAACTTCCTTTATAGGTACCTGAAGCAAACATCGTCTGCTTCATCTTGATAAATTGAATGCGTTTTGTTTACAAATAAATACTGGTTTATTTTATTATTTTTAGGACAGTTTGAGATTGTATGATATCATAAGGACTAATATGAAGTTAATATATTGCATTATTTTAATTGGGGTGGTGTATTTCTTATTTTTAGATTTTTATTTTTATGTTATATTTTATTTTTATTTATTTTGGGCGCCTTTATTTTTCAAAAAATTGGTATAGTTACTTTAAATTTTTGTTTGAAGAGTTCGGCTAGCTATTAAAAAAAACAATTTTGACTCTCTCTCCCAAGTTGCGGTTCCCTCAATTAAAGTTTGATCAAATGATTTAATAGTTTTTGAAAAACCTTTAATATATAATTTTTTTGTATTTTAATAAATTTTAAAAAAACAAACTTTGAAGAATTATTTCCCTACTTTATAAACCTTTCCTTTTTTATTAAAAACTCTATTTTCTCTTATTATCCTCAGCAACTAAATATTCCGTTTCCTTATCCTTTTATATAATGATTTTATTATTACCTACTCTTTATTATTATCTTAAAATTCACGTTCCCCTCGTAATACAAATAGAATTATTCGAAGCTTGAAACTTTGAACATGCGCACATACTTTATCATGTGTTGTTTTAGATTGGAATTACGTGAAAAGGAATTGTTTAATTGCTTTGGATTATCTGAATTATTAAGGTAAGCTTCCTTTTTATTTATAACTACTAATATTAAGAAACTTAACTAACTTATTATATAAGAAATATGCAATTGCGAAATGAATGTTTTTACGATGGATAAATTTACAGGTTATCTACTTTCAGGAACTTGATTCTAATAAATCCTCTTCTCTGCTATGTGGGATATAAATTAATTGGAATTGATTGCTGATTTCATACACACTATTATAGAAAGTAAACTGAACTTTCTCAGGAACAAACTGCATACAATATCCTTTGAAATTTCTGGGATGCTATCTCCAGTCAAGGTTAAATATAGGTCAAACAAAGCTTACCGCTTTCTAGAAGATAATCAAATGATGAGATCTCTTACACGGTTAGTACTCTTTGTTTTTCTATTAGTTTGGTATGATTTTGAGGCACTTTACTTTATATTTTTCAGTTTTTGATTTTTCTTTTTTAAATTTCTGCACCTTCCACCTTCTTGTTCCAAAATCAACAACCTTCAATTTTTTTCTTGTTTATCCTCTCACAGGCGACTTTCCCTGTGATCTAATTGTCTTAGTGTAATTTTTTAATTGACTTCTATGGATATAAAGGTCCTTTCACATGTTCATTATATCAATGTTCCTTATCAACTACACTTTCTTTTAATCGGTTGATTCATTTCGCGATTAATCACTGTCACTTCACTGAATTTTGAGATGAGTTACATAAATCTAATTTAACTATACTATCTATTACATTTTATCTAACATGTATCAATTATAAGATTATTTATTTAAGGTTTATAAAGATATTTTATGTTTATTATTTATTTGTTTTAAATTGTTCTCTTTTTAAATTTAAATTGATTTCTTTCAAAATTATTCCTATTCAGGGTGAATTGATTTATTACATGGTTATTTTCTTTAATTACAGATTCTTCGCCTTAAATTGGATTCACCTGCTTTCCTTTCAGATCATCACAATATCTAATAAGAAGTTTTAAAGAATATATATATATATATATATTGTTATGGTTTTGGTAAGTATGCTTTTTTTTTTTATAAATTTGATATGTATAAATATGTTTATTATATTTTAATACTTACCTTTTTTATATTTATTATTATTTAAATTTTATTTATATTTTAGTTGGGCGCCATTAATGATTATCTTAATTATTTTATGAGACTCTTAATTTTATTTTATTTTATTATATTATTATTTGTATATTTTTTTTTATACTCTCAGGGAATATTTTATTGTGAGGTCAAATTAATTTTATGAAGACCGACTCTGTTCTTTGGCCTTCGTGTTGAAAGTTGGCACTGAAGTATATTACTGCATTTGAACCATAGACATTAAAACAAAACAGCCACCTGTACTATTGGATAAGTGTTTTATCTTTTTTTTATTGAACTATTATTATTAGGTTTTTTTATATAATAAAATATTCAAATTGTACAATTATACAGTTATTCCAATTCTTAATTATCTAAACTTTCATTCATTCATCCAGGCACACTATTTAACTAAACTCACAGAACTAAATTGAGTAACGTGGATATGTGACCTTAATTATAATAGACTATTTATCTAGTAAGAAAAAAGAAGAAATTTATTTTACCTTGCTCTTGCTCTTGGAATATGACTTATGAAATTTAATGAAAACGTTAATCTAACGAATTGATTTTATCAAATGTTCTGTAAGTATTTTTATCTAATTATATCTAAGCAAACAATTTAATTATAATAAGCAAACAATTTATACTACATAAAAGAAAAAAACTTAAAATTAATATGAACAGTAGGTAGGTACCTGAATGTTTGTTAGTTAATACTTTTATTCACTTCAAATTCGAAGGTTTCAATGGGTTGGAAAATGTGGGAAAGGCCTGCAGAATATACAGACTGTCAGCTGAGGATCAAATCCGGTATTTTCTTCCTTCAAAAACTGTGGATTTTACACAGTCTGTTCGTTGTGGAAAATTCCTTAGTTATATGGACAAAACTATGCCAGATATATCAGTTCGTCTTGATTAAAATTATAAATTCAGAGGTAGATGTACGCTTACCGGCACTTTGTAAGTATTCTTACTTATTTCACTTTTATTAATTATAGGTATCACTGACTCCTTATAATTATTATGTTTATATAAATAATATATTATTAATTTTTTGAATATTTTATATAGTTTTATTAAGATTTTTACTTTTAATTTCAACTCAAATTTTATTACGTCTTTCTCCCGCGGAGAAATTTATACAAGCCGTTGATTTTTTCATTTGTTTCCTAAACAAACTTTCTTTTGTTTTATTTCAAGCAATGAAATTCATTTTAAAAGTTTGTTACTAAATTGATATTTCCAATCTTTAAAAATATTGTAAGTTTATTCAAATGAAATTATGTTTTAGTTTCTATATGGTGTTTGTTTCATTTTTATGTTATTGTTTTTATCATTGCAGTGGTCAAAAATTTGTATTTATATCTTTTATAACCTTAAAATTTAGGTTGGTATTTTACACGATTTGCTTGAAGTTGGTACTCCTGTTTTTATCTGTCAATTTATAGCTTAAATTCTTCGATTATACAGGGTTTATTAAAATTGATTGATAATTCAGAATATAGTGTTTGCCAAAACTTATTATAAAGAATGTTATTTATTTTTATTAATATTATCAGTTTTGCATGTTTTAATTTGACTTATTTATTAGTTTATTTCTATTATTTATTTTATTGTGATGAATTCATTTAACTAAGTAACCAAATAACAGA
>CAJUYH010008072.1:0-16175 GCA_910591685.1 Galerucella tenella | reverse complement strand
AAAAATTTCATGGTGCTCCCTGTAAAGGTTTTGCATACTTGATTAGGTTTTATTACTCCTCGTACTTTTTGTACATACTATAAAAGCTTATATTACTTTCATACAAAATTTCTTATCCAAATTAAAAGGATTACCTGTAATTAACGAAATTAATGTTAAACACACTCCGTGGAAAAAAAATGATGTTAACAAAAGATGTCGGTACCTAGTAAAATTTCATTTTAAGTGATGGATGATCTTGTACATTTTTACAAACAGTGTTTAATTTGAATTAGTGAATTAATTACAAAACGTTTATTATGTTTTTATTAATTACCGAACTGTTTAGGTAATTTATTATCAATTTTTTTAATCATTATTAATGATATGCAATAATCAGAGAAATATTTAGTTACTTTTATAATATTAATAAGGTGTCCAACTTCAAATTTTTCAAATAATATGACTCCAAAAATATAATTATTCTTAATTTTACTGTTATAAATGAAGCTACGGTTTCTAACTACTATTTAAATGAAAAAAATTGTGAATTTCAAGATATTGATAATAAAATTATTTCGATATTGACATATCAGCGACATATTGACAATAGTTACTTTTATCAGAACAAATAACACAGAAATAACACAATTCCAACAAATCAAAACACAAATCAAGTATCTAAATAAAATAGGTAGGTACCTACTATACACAATAATAATAATTGATTTAATATTAACATACTGGGTGATAAGTTGAATTCGAACAAGCATTTGGTGAGTAATAATTGCAGTAGGTACCTATATCTTTTAAAGATAATCTTCTTAAAAACACCTCAACTTGCTATAAAACTATATATTTTTAAAAAGTAGAAGCTTCAGCCTATCCGACAAAACAAAAACATACAGGGTGTTTCATTTAAAGTGTCTAAGTTATTGATCTCCAAAAAAAGTTTTGTTCCTGGAGTCTATGGAAAAAATACCAAATTGGCAAAAATTTTAAAGCCTGAAGCCGTTCAGTCAAAAACCGCTTCTCGATATCTTAATCGGTTTCCAAGTTATGGACTCATCAAATGTGTCGGAATTCAAATGATCACCCAATATTTCATTGCAGCAGAATAGATCACGAGTGGTCCCTGTTTACATGCGGTTTTTCTTGGGACTTTACAGACTTTAGATTGTACACAAAGTGAGGGTCCAAACAGGGAAATCCTTTTTAAAGATTGTATTTAGATTAAAAATGATTTAGTAAAATTATGGAACTATACTTCACTAAATGAGAGGTAGTCCATAGTCTTCATTTGTGGTTCCAGCTCGGAAATGAAAAATTTTTGTACCAATTCGTTTTATTTTATGAAAAAAAGTTGACAAAAAACATTATTAAAATCAAATTATTTCAAGGTATGTGTATATAAAATTTTTGGTGGTTGGATATTTTTGACGGACAGTGTATATGAGTAATATGTGAAATAGTGACCAAGTATTATTTAATGAGTAGTAGTAAAAAAAATTAAAACCAGAAATCTTGAATTTATAACAAGATATAACATAAAGAGAGGAAATGGTCGTCACCGAGTTGTCACTATCGAAGGACACTATCAAATGTATCAATCGAAAAGTTCTTGAAGGAGTCTTCTTCTGACTTGCCTTCGTTATAGTTTGCGATGTTATCGTTAACAAATCCATTTATATTGTGATTCGAATTCGTGTTGTGTCATCTTGGGATCTTTGAATTTTACATTCATAAATATGGTAGGTGACAAAAAATATTTATCGTTTTGAAAATATGGATCGATCCGCATATTTGTGAGACAGAGATTTTTAATAAGTGGGTTATCTTTTAAGTGTTGCATATAACAACCTAGTCCTGTCAACAAATATCAAATGTCAAAACTAACTGTGATGTTTAGTTAACGCCAAAGTTTCAGACTGCTTCGTTTAAAGCTGTACCTAAACTGAATTTTTCAAGTTGATTAGTCAATGGGAGAATGGAATTGAGCCGAGAAAATTTTCGCGCAATAATTTCTAACAATATTTGAAGACAGTTGGTTGGTTTGCGACAATAAAGCAAGATCATATTTCATATCATCATATTGGTATAGAAGTCCCTGAAACCTCAATAAACCATAGGCGGACATTGGAATTTAGGCAGGAAAATATATAAAGGGTGATTTTTTAGTGCGATAAAGTCCAATATCTTGTAAATAGTTGAAAATATTTAAATGAAATTTTGACTGATTGTAGCCAGCCTAGTGGCTCATATTTTGAAATTGGTCGCAATTGTACAGCGTACACTACAGGCTTAAGCCCCCCCCCAAGCATCCTCCCGTGTGACCCACTAAATATGAAATTAAGTTCTAAGCTCAAAATTTGGAGGCAGAAGTGGCAGGGTCAACAAGTTATTCCAAAAACTGCTCTGGATGCTCTAAAAGAATGTCATCATTTATTTTTTCCAAATTTAAGAACGTTGCTTCATATATTCATTGTATTACCGGTAACAACAGCTACCACGGAGCGTAGTTTTTCCGTTTTAAGGAGGCTCAAAACTTACCTTCGAGTACAATGGGTGAGGTAATACTGAATGGGTTATAAACCCATTAGGCGAGGCTAACATTGATGAAATAATCGATACCTTTTGTAAAAAAAAGCCTCGTCGCTTGGAAATGCCAAATTGGGACTAGACCAATAAAATACATTATATTTATCGGTAAATTAATAATTATTAATTTCTTAGTATATAATAGGTATATACAGGGTGTTTCAAAAAAAGGTAACACCGTCTCTAGGATAGGTAAAAAACAGAAAAATAATTGGGGTTGGCTTAGTGAAATTTTTTTCTAACGCCATCCGTTTTCAAGATAAAGGGCGTTGAAGAAAATGAAAAATTACACATTTCTTACGATTTTGCCGAAACTACTGGCACCATTGCAATGAAATTTTATACGAATATGTCTTGGAAGCTGATATATCCCATGAATTTGTTTTTATATCTAACTCTCATAGAGGGCGCTAGTTACACGATTCATACAACGTATTATTCAACATAACTTTTTTAAGGGTAGAATTATTAGTCAAAACTCCAAGTGAACATGAACATCGTTTAATTTTACACCAAAAAGGTACTTTTGGTAAAACTTGATATTATGTACCGTTTTCGGAATATTTTGATTTGAAAATTATGAAGTAAAATAACCGCTCCTCGTATAAGTTAATGATAAAGTTCGCTTTTCTCTAAGTTTGCCATGTAAAATTGACATTTATTGATTGTTATGACAATAAGTCAACAATAAATAGAGTTTTGAAACCTTGTTATTTGTAAAATTAGATATTGTTAAACAAAATGTACTCAAATGTTGAATACACCGACATGTTATTAACTGTAGGCGAGTGTTTAGGAAACTAGTGCAGCTTTTACGCGTTTTGCAGAAAAGTTTCCTAGAAGAAACTTACCAAGTAAAAAAACATTTAGAGCAGTTGTCGAGAAACTGGGAATGTAAGACCAAAGAAAATAAATTCAGGTAGACCAAGAACAACAAGAACAATTAATAAAGAAAATATTATTTTAAATTTAGTTGATCAAAATCCAACATTAAGTGTAAGGAATATGGCAAGACAAACAAATACAATTTCTTCAACTACTTGGCGGATACTTAAAGAGCAGCAGCTACATCCTTACCATTACAGACAAGTTCAAGAACTCTTGCCGGACGATCTACCGGTTAGAGCCGATTTTTGTGAAACATTGCGAGAAAGGACAGCCCTCAATCCAAATTTTTTAAAATGTATTCTTTTTACGGACGAGGCCACCTTTACGCGACAAGGTATGTTTAACTCCCATAACGCACACTACTGGTGTGATGAGAATCCACAAGCCAAAAGGGTATCACATTACCAACACTCATGTAAAGTTAATGTTTGGGCAGCAACTTTAGGTAACAGATTAATAGGTTATCATATTCTACCTGGAAATTTAAGTGGTGATATGTACCTTGATTTTTTAAATAATCACTCATTTGAGATATTAGAAGATTTATCGATAAATGAGCGAACATCATTATTTTTTATGCATGATGGAGCTCCACCGCACTTTAATAGAAGGTGTCGTAATTGGTTGAGTAACAATTTTCGGAATCGATGGATTGGTAGAGGTGCAGAAGCTCCGATTCATTGGCCTCCTCGGTCATGCGATTTTAATCCTTTGGACTACACAGTCTGGTCGTATATTAAGGAAAAAGTCTATGCTACAGAGGTAAATTCTCGTCAAGAATTAATAGACAGAATTAAACGTCACTTTAATGACATCATAGATGATCCCCAACCGTTAAGAAGATTAATGGATTCTTTAGAAAAAAGGATAGACTTGTGTATTCGTGAAAACGGAGGACATTTTGAACATTTACTCTAATTGAATTTTATGTTATGTTCTTTGTCTTTACCTATTTTAATTTTCTTATTGTAAGTTTTTGTAATTAATAAATTTATCATTAACTTATACGAGGAGCGGTTATTACTTCATAAATTTCAAATCAAAATATTCCGAAAACGGTACATAATATCGAGTTTTACCAAGAGTACCTTTTTGGTGTAGAATTAAACGATGTTTATGTTCACTTGGAATTTTGACTAATAATTCTACCCTAAAAAAGTTATGTTGAATAATACGTTGCATGAATCGTGTAACTAGCGCCCTCTATGAGAGTTAGTTATAAAAACAAATTCATGGGATATATCAGCTTCCAAAACATATTCGTATAAAATTTCATTACAATGGTGCCAGTAGTTTCGGCAAAATCGTAAGAAATGTGTAATTTTTTATTTTCTTCAACGCCCTTTATCTTGAAAACGGATGGCGTTAGAAAAAAAATTTACTAAGAAAACCCCAATTATTTTTCTGTTTTTTACCTATCCTAGAGACGGTGTTACCTTTTTTTGAAACACCCTGTATATTATATTATATAATAAATAAGTACAAAGAATATTTTGTTACCTACTATTGTTTTCTTATTGATTTTTTTAATCTGAAAATGTAAAATTCAGTCAATCACCGGGGTCCACGAACAACTTCAGTCATCCAGGAAAACGTCGATGCTGTACGTAAGCTGATCCAAGAAGGTCGACATGTCACATATCGTGAAACTGGAACGTCATTGGACATTTTGAAGAAAACAATTCAAAAAATGTTATATTAAGAATTATCTGTTTAAAATAGTTACTCGTTGGATCCAGCATCTGTTGACGGAAGAACAGAAAGCAAAATTAGATTCAATTGCTTCCAGAATGCAACAAAATACATTTCTATTCGTGGAGACTACATTAAGTTATTTACTCTTTTTTTTTCTATGACCATTTTCTATCCTCTTTCACTCAAATACAGACGAAAACATCGAATAAGAATGCTGATTACAGTCTATATAACGATTGAAAACGGACAATGCGACGTTATTTCATACAAAAACTCTCAATTTCACGCAATTACAGTCCAAAACGGTCAACGGAGTTCGAAATCACTAAAAAATTCATACTTTCCACCCCAGGGGGGAATATTGTGTCACAAGAGCAGAAAGTTAACTTAGCGGCCCAAAACTATATTGCACGATCGAGCGTATATGTTTATCCAGGTTTTCTTATTATTATTATTATTTTCTTATTATATGGAATTGTTCTTAATCAATACACAAAATCACAAAACTGATTCAGACATATTTTAAAACAATCATATCACAAACAAAGTAAGAGCAATCGCGTTTTATTAACAACATTTCTGAAATAAGCAAAAAAGCGATATCCTGAATCGTGCACTTCATTGGGTCCCATTTCTAGTAGATTATGATATTTTATCAACGATTTGATCTTCGCTGAATGGACTTTAAAACTTTTTTTTGCAGTCCTAAACTTCAAAATATTATTAATTGTCTAATTATTGTCGAATTTTTTCGTTTGTATCAGATAGGGACCAGAATTTTATAAAAAATACTCAATTGTTCTTGATAGCTGAATTAAAAAGATATAAAAAAGAGTGGGGTTTGATTTTCCAAAATAAATAGCAAAAAGACTAAAGAATACACTATAAGGAAAAAATTATAGCAACGCCCAAATGAAAATTTAGAACACCCTGTATGAAAATAAATATATTTTTCATGTCTCGAGAAAAATTAGGCGCAAAATCCAAAAATGTGAAAATATACCCCGAGGCCTTTCAAATAACTATTTTAATATTAATATCAATCTCCAGAAGAGCTGTAAAAATATTAATTTTTTGCGCGATCGATATTTTTTGTTTATTTACAGCATCGGTTGTCAGGACGGTAGGTTGTGTTTACTGGTTTCTAAGTCTAACACGTCTGTAAGTGATTTACTTACCGTTCCCTACATACATTTTTTTCGAAATTTAATACGATTGCGCAAAAAATGGTATAAGCATCTCGAACGTTAAGGATAATACCGGTCTCCAGCAAAATTGCTGTCGACCGGTAAACAACCCTTACCGTTCTTAATACTTAATATACTATTTTAGATGTCGAAAACGCCCTAAATACGAAATTTCATTCTAGCTTTTAGGTACGTGATATTTAAGAAACGTCTAATGAACGGTCGTCGTTAAAGGCCCTGTATGTAAGAGATAAACATAAAATAATCTGTTTCAATTAACTATTTTAATAAATTTCAATTCTGTCCGGTACTCTATTTTTCTTATAATATTAAAATAGATCAATAAATGTGATAATTCAACTACCTACCTTATTGCCAATTCGTAAAATACAGAGCATTTACTAAAATCCAATTTACTCTCGCGTATCAAGGCACGACTTAATCAAACCTTTCTGGGAAGAACCATAAAAATCATGACCATAAAGTGAATTCATGTCTCTGGATACACATAAAACGTCTTTTAGAGTGAAATGTACACATACATGGTGGGATCTTTTTAATTTTATTACGAAATCTTTATGAAATAACCAGAGATCTTTGAAATAAAATATTTTTTCTTTCTTGAAACTTTTAGTATTTTCCATCTTCACAACCTCCATAGTGAAACTCTTACCATCAATTTTACCGTACCTTTGTCTATAATAATGAATATTCTGCTAAATATCTCAAGCGTCTACCTGTTGCCGTTATCAATATCAAGCAGAATAATAATTTGAAAATAAAATTAACAATTAAAAAAAAACGTCTTCACGGGGAATCGAACCCGGGTCTACCATTTGAGAGTCTGGTATGTTTACCACTCAATTATCGAGGTTTGAACTAATTTAACGTCAGAAGTATTGAATAGTTTTATAAGAGCTGATGTCCATCGATAGTCCCTTAAATACCCATTTTATTCTGTTTTTAGTATTTGTTATTAATTTATACGGATTGTTTTATTTAAGTTTATTTTTGTAAATGAATATTCTCAATCCACTGCTTCTGGGAGAGACTTTTTTTGGCAAATTATTTTGACGTTTCATTAAATTGGAAAAAAGATAAGTGACCAGTACTAAACGCGAATGCTGATTGGTGGATTTCATATACGTTCTAGGATGTATATGAAATCATATACGTTCAGTTAACAGATATGGCCTACATTTCCATTCTGTAAACTGTGCAGGAAATGGATAATATACATGTGGGTGTAGAAAAAAAATGTTTCCTTCTTCTTATTCAATATGGAATAAAATATCGGGATCAAATTTTGAAAATACTTTTCTTTGTTAAGAATAAAATTTAAAATGATGATTTGTTGTATTTGTTACCTACACAACTTCCTAATGGTACATTTCACCCTTAACCCGATATTGACATTTAAACATTGGGTATACAAAAATTTATTTATTGAGTTTAGTTGTTAGGATCTAATCTATAAATTAGGCTGAAATCCGTTTGAAAATACTTAATACTTCACCAAATTGTAAATCTGGCAACATCATTATTCACCTAAAATCCAATATGCATTAAAAATATTAAAATACATTTTCAAAAATTTATAAACGTTTTTTAGGAATTTAATTTTCGACCTCTCTCAAAATCAACCACTTTATATAAAACCATGCAAGTTATTATTACAATAGATCAAATATCAAATAACCATTGAATGAGAACTATTGTGATTACTGTCAACTATAAGAGATATGTATTAGATAATTAGATATGGATTAACAATAAATCATAAACTAAAATAGAAAAATCAAGCAACGCCACTGTTGCATGTGTAGAAGTGTGTACAAGATTCGAACCTCTTGTAGTAATATATCATATGAATATTAATTCCAACTTTTTATTTCTTGTTTAACGACTACTCGATGTCCTCCTGTCTGGGCAACGTTCACGAATAGGATGATAAAAACGTATTTTAAATAATAAATAACAAGTGAAAAATTAAAAATAATGCTACGATTTTTCATATAGGTATAGGTGATACGTGATACGTATTATAATTAAAATTATAATATACTATTAGTCCAGGGCATTTAGAACAATATCACCAGAATAAAGGAAATGCCCGAGTAACGATTTCCGAGCGATATTTCCGAGTTTCCAATCGTTCCCATAATGGTGCAAGTAATGATGCAATTGGAAAATGCATTTTCCGGCCCAGAAGGTGTTTTTCAAACAAGTGCTAACCCACATTTTTCCCAGTCTTTTCTGGGACCATCCCGAACACAATGCAGAAAACCGCATCTCGATATCTATTGTGCTCCAAAATTTTCTCTATTTTTCCTAAATGCCCTGGTCTATATTCTAAACCAATACGAAAATTAGCAGATCCATACAACGTTAACCAACAATACTATTCATAGGTTTATCATCTCTTTCAACGTTAAAACAAGTATAGATTTAGCTAGTAAAAAATAGCACACGTCAACCCAACAAAAATCAACAGGTAAAGTATTAATAACTCAAAATATACAGTATGCGTAAGTTGCTTTCGAACCTCCACATTACACAAGTACGACAGAAAAACAGCTGAATGAGAGAGAAAGATAATTATACGCGGTCATCGAGGCGTGTATTTAATTCCAGTTAGGGTGTGGTTCTATTTCCGATAGTGAACGAATGCTCATTGCCCTACTATTTCAACCGCTATTGCCAGAAGCGCAGATTAATTTGTACAAATGATATTTTTCTCTCGTTTTCGTTGACTTTTTTTCGAAGTCATGCACAATAGCTAAAACAAAACACTTTCACTTGGCAACACTGTCTTTTACAGATAGAATTCACATTTAAACTGCTACTGCAACTTTTTAACTACATCAAAAACACAATCCATCCGTCACAAGATATTGGTCTCGGGAAAATAAACATCTAACCATTCCAATCCGAACGCAGTATCCGCAGAAGCTAAATGTTTGGACGGATATTCTAGGTGACCACATTATAGATCCTTTTTTCATTGAGGGGAACTTAAATTCCGCCAAATATTTAGACTTATTACAAAATCAAGTAATTCCTGCAGTTCTCCTTATACCCGATGTTGATCTCAACAGAATTTGGTTCCAACAAGATGGTTGTCCAGTCCATAATTCAAGGATAGTAATGGATTTTTTAAATTTTACATTCCCCGAAAAAATTATTAGTACTAATGGTACAATTAAATGGCCTCCAAGATCACCTGAACTAGCTCCAAACGATTTTTTTCTTTGGGGATTTTTAAAAAGTACCATTTACCAGCATGCATTTGAAAGAGCTAATAATTTAAATGAATTGAGGGTGAAAATACAGAACGTTTGTGCCAGCATTACGCCAAATAATCTTAGAGATATGAGATCAAATCTTTATCACAGATTTGGCTATTGTCTGGCACAGCAAGGTGGTTTATTTGAGCACTTAATTCATTAAAATTATGTTTACCTTTAGAATAAATTTTTATTTTTTCAGGAAGTTTATATTTTATGTTTAGAATAGGTGTAGGTAACTTATTTTATTTTTTCAATTTAATTTATTAATGGAAGGGATTTTTAGTTTATTAATTGTGGTTCTCTCAAGAAATGCCGTTTTATTTTCAAGTTACAATGGCTAAAATAATATCCTATTGTAGTTAGAAATTGTCAACTTGGTCTGAAATGATCATGTTGACAAAAATGAATTTTAAGATTTACAGGTTACGTAATAACGATTGTATTTTTATATTTCTTTAAGGCCCTCACTCCTTACGTCTTGGGAGCATACTGAATTACCATTTACCACCACCAACTAGTTAAAATAGGAGGGCAATGAGCAGTCGTGAATAAGCTTACGCCCCCTAAGGTAAAACAAAGTGATGATTGTGCACAATTATTCTTCCTTTCTCTTTTATATATCCTTGTCGTACTTGTGTAAGTCGTACCTAGGTTCCAAAGCAGATTTCGCATGCTGTATGTTAATAAGAATAAATGAAATAAACTTAGGTACCTTCCTAGTTTTTGCAATGAATATTGCGCTGTGGTAACCATTTATTCCTTTTTAAATCACTCACATTCGCAAACATTAGACGCCATTTAACTGACACGATCTAACTGAAGGACAGACATGGGACAGACCAGAACAGACCACAGGGACAGACAATAGAACACAATAATAGAAACCAGTAGCTTCAAAGAACATTGATATCGTTTGAAATATGACAACTGAATAACTAATACGCGTTTTTGGTCACTTTTTACTAGTGTCTGTAATTAGTTTAAATAACCTTGAAGGTAGAAGAAGGTATCTGCCGATATTTATTGGAAATGAAATTGTGGGTCTATATTCATTGACTGTTTACATTTTGTTCAATTTTGTTAAAATTTTAGTGTTGTTTTGTGTTATTTGTTTGTGTACGTTTCAAGATGAGAAAAGATATTGTCACCATTACACCAGGTATGAATTCACACTGATTACACTGTTAAAAAAATTAACTTGCATTACATATTTTTCATGTTAAATCCGGACTTTGAGAAGCTTTTTTAGTTGCAAATAAGTATAAAATAATAGTGGTATTATTATTTTAATTCATTTCCCTCTGAGTCTAAATAAATTGAAATGAATATTTGAACTTTGCGAAGGTGGACAAACGTGTTAATGTCTATTCTGGGTCGGCGCTAGGGGTGGGCAGGTTGGGGAGGCTGTAATATTAACTAGTTTATGAAGAAAATGATTAAACCGCGATTCATTTGAATACTTCTGGGAAAATAATGAGTGTGATTTCATAAAAACATTGCATTTATTTCTTTCAGGAATTGTAAAGGGTGAAAAAAAAATGTGTTTAATAAAAAATAGGGTTATTGCCATGTATAATTTCGATTTCTAGCGAAATTAATGGAGTTTGTAAATACATATCAGTAGAATAGATATGTTTTTAATAAAATGATCATTATCTCCAGAACCATAAGACTTAGGTATGGTACCTTGTTATAAACAAATGTTTGTAATTGTAATTTTGTAATTAAGTGAGCAATTCAAAGAGATGAAAGTTTACGGTGTGTACTAAGTACTAGTTAGTTATTTAAAGTAGTGTTTTTCAACCTGTGGGTCGCGAGACTTAAATAAAAACTCAATAAGAGTTATAATTATTAGGATTTAACAAAATTTCCATATAATCAATCATACAAGTCAGAAAAATGCTAGTTTAAAACATGTTATCACAAAAAAAATAGATATTAAAAATGTGTTTAAATATAAAATGCTGTGCTTGCTTATCTTCGTTCATTTTAATGTTAAGGATGCGCTTGAGTTTGTTCAATTATTAATTTTTTTCATCGTGTATCCGTTTTTGCCACATTAAGCAGCGATTTCTTAAGGTATGTCCACATTGGTGGGCTGCGCCATGCCGAACATTGAATTTTTGTTGGTGTGGACGGTAGGTAATCTGCGCACGAACGGGAAAGGCCGTGCACGACCAAGCACGATCCATCAGGAGTCGGTACATCAAAGAAATTTGCTCGACAAACATTGTTCAGTTTGGACGTCTATTTAAAGCGCGTAGGTACACTTTTTCAGTATTCCAATATTGTTTACTCCTCACAAATTATATTAAAAGTTGAAAATTGGGTGACTGGGACCACGCAAAAATATTAAAACTGATCGGTATATATGAAATAAAGCCCGAATTATGGGATCCCACAAATGCTAATTATCATATGCGAAATAAAAAGCATGATTCATGATGTGGTAAAGGGAAAGATAAATTCTTTGTTATCTTCGTTTCGAAGAGAAAAAGTGAAAATAAATAACTCTTAAAAACAGTAACGGCGTTTTCTTGTCAATTTCCTTTTTGGCTTTTTTGATAAACCAGCAATTACAATAAACGCAGCACAAGCAATAGCAACAGATTCGTCGTCCATGATTATACGAAAATATATTAAAGGCGCATGATAAAACTGGAACCTTCACAAACATAAACGAACCACTAAATGTTGCAGCAGTTTGGACGTTCTACAAACAAATTGTTTGGTAACGTTCACGAACGTTTGGCGCTGCGCGGTGCGGCGCAGCGCATCAGTGTGGACATACCTTTAGTTTACATTTTATTCGCGTCATTGATGAAAATGTCAAATCGCACAAGTACGAGGTAGAAAATGGAATCAAACATTTCAAAGCCTCGGTTGTTAATTCCGGGTATTCTATTTTATTTATTTATATACAACATCTAATATGTTTGTATTTGTTTGTTAGTTATCAACTGGCCACGTAAAAGGGTTGGGGTGTCATGAAAAAGGTTGAAAAACACTGATTTAAAAAAACATATAAGGGAAATTGTGAAGTAATACCGATATATTACCGTAAATAATGCATTATCTTAACCATGACCTTCCATTCTCTTATTTCTATTATATAATAGATTTAAATATAAAATGATGCAAAAAAATCCTAAATAAATATTGTATCCACCTGAGTACACCGAAAAGCAGCCGAATTTAGGGTTCTTTTCATTCTTCATATAAATGTTCGACAGAACTATGACAAATCAATTACATACTTTCTGTACAGATGCGGTATGTTTGTTTTGGAATAGTTTCTGTACCAAAAAGGGACAAGGGAAGATAATAATACCTATTGCTTTGTAGGTGCTGATTGTGATATTTCGCAAACGTTTATCACAATAGAAATATTTGTTTGTTTATGAGATGGAAAAGATGGTTATATTGTTGTTTAGGGATTTTTAATACTGATATATCATTTTATTATAGATTTTACCGCGAAAATTTTGCGATTCCATTAAAAACCAATCTATAGTTTCCAATGGGACAAAAAAATAATCAAATACCCATTTAAAATGATGTTAAGATAATTTAAGCACAAATCCACATTGTTTAAAAAAACATAATCACATGTTAATGAAAAGAAATACTAACAGCATTCCAATTAAATTAATTGCCTTGAATGCATTACATACTCCACATAAATATATATTGTTAATATACAGGTATATACACAATACACATGTTTAGTGCACTGGAACTCATAAATTTAATTTAATGGATATTTTAATTGGTTTACCAATTACACTGTTAATGTAAGGCTGTTATTAAGTCAAACTAGGGGTTGAAAAGTTGAAAAAGATAGTGAGAGGACGTTCAAATTCAGTAGCGTACAATGTGTTATTGTAATAGGAAACTTTCAAATAGTTTTTAGTTAATTTCAATTTTTGTTTGGCGGAAAGTACAACCAGTGCTCTTCCTTTAGAACTTTAAACAAAATTTCAACACTTCCAACACTTGGATTTTAACTATTGAACCAATAATAACCTTCATTTTAGAGACATATCAATAGTTGAATCAGAGGTATACGATTATCATCAATTGTTTCCTATTCGAGTTCCTGTGAATCACTTAAAATTCTCTTTTTACCTCCTGCATAAACCAGTGGCAGCTCGTTGACTTTTTAGGAGAGGAGGCTGGACATAAAAATATACTCTATTCAGCCAGTTAAAAAAGATACATCTTCAATCTCAAGAGAGAGAATTCCATAATTCTGTGATTAAATTTGATTTCAGAATTGGCAAATTCTGTGATGATCGTGGAGAAAATGAATTTACATAATATATTGGATTTTTTAGCTTCTTGTTTTGTCAATTCCACTGAACCCTTTGAACTATTTTAGCTTCAGTGAATCTCCAAAGAAAAAAGTGGACCCAAAAGTTCTTTTAGGACTGGATTTAATTTTATATTAATTTAATTTGTTTGTGACAAATACTCTCGTCCACGCCAATGTCGATGTACCGAATATTTTTCTATTTTTAATAGAAATTTAAACATTATACAAATGATTACCGATCAAGATGTATTAGTTTTAATTTATTTAAAAAAGACTTGGTTACTCAACATTTTTTTTTGTATCATCATTAATTCCATCTAAAACCCGTTACGTACAAATATTTCAAATGATATTAATGACTAACCAACAAGTTGTTAATGAAGACATCCGTGGATACAACGGCTTTTTGTGTAGGCAAAAGAACACGGAGAAATAGAAGAAAAAAAGGCTTCTTTTCACACTGTCTGTCAGTCAACAGGTAATTTGGCGGAACGAGACAACTGTCCATCGGACCTCCTTCAATTGACAATTAGTGAGCCTTTTAGAATTGTGCTCTGATCACGACTTTTAACAGGCAGTTGGACCTTGTTAACTGGTAGCTCTACGGCTACTGTTAAAGTGGTAGTAATGGTTTGAAGTTTGATTAATGGTTTTATTTCAGTGTTTGAGTCACGTTCAGTGGCTGAATGTTTTTTTTCTGATGTTATCAAGGAATATTATTTATGTCTACGCTTCTTTGAAGATCTGCATATCCTTTTTTTTAAATATATACACACGTAAATTAGTTTGTTTAATTTACCGGGAACTACTATAAGAATAAACTAATCAACTTATATTAATATATTTTTTACGGTATAAAACGTGTTCGTTTTTTTTAAATATTTTAGAGGCAATAAATGATATTAAAAAAAAATAACGAATATATACAGGGTGGGGCAATCTTCTGACATCGGAGGATTACATCGTTATGGTGAGAGATGGAACTTTATAGTTTTGTGTGAGCTAATACAGTTACTGAGGGCACATTTTGAAAATACTTTCGATTCTACAGAGTGTTCCAAAACCACGTAGCAGCACAAACTTACATTTTTTTGAATGGAACGTACTATATTTTGTTCAAGAATCGAGATCTCACCGAGAGCGTTACAAAAATATAGCACTCTAATATATTATAAGGGTGTTTTACAAAGATATGGCCAATTATTAGCAAAAAAGACCTTCTTTTTAACACTGCAGAACAGTAAATTAAAATAAATCAACAGGTCTTTGTGTCCAAATGTCATATACATATCATTGGCTGTGCTCAGTATTAATTACTCTCGGTGAGATCTTTTCGATTCTTAAACAAAATATAGTACGTTCCATTAAAAAAAATGTAAGTTTGTGCTGCTACGTGGTTTTGGAACACCCTGTAGAATCGGAAGTATTTTCAAAATGTGCCCTCAGTAACTGTATTAGCTCACACAAAGCTATAAGATTCTATCTATCACCACAACGATGTAATCCTCCGATGTCAGAAGTTTGCCCCACCCTGTATATACAGGGTGGGGCACTTTCAACGAACTATTCTCTGGCGTCTTAACGGGAGATATAATTAGGAAAAATAAGACGTACAATTAAGTAGATTATTTGGGACTATAATTTAAAAATATTTTGGAATATACAGGGTGCTCCAAAAAATCGTGCCGTATCAAAGTTAGGTTCCTTTAAATGGGACAACCTGTATTTTATCATATTTTTGAATTTTTCTATTAAAAATGATGTAAGTTCATTAACATTTCCCTATAGGTACCTATCTAGTTCAGTTTCCAGGATAAATCGATTTTACATAATTTGTAGACCCTCCGAAAAAATACAATAACTTCAAAATAAAACGAATAACCACATTTGCTTCATACCATCTCACTAGAAGATTCTAACATTCTGTTTCCAATATTTACTGGTATGCTATCATATACAGGGTGTCTTTAAAATGACAGTATAACACTAACTATTCAATACATGAATTTCTAGCTTAGTTTAAATGGATCACCCTGTATCTGTTGGATCTGTTAAATGTGGGAATTTATTACCTTTCAGTTGGTATTGGGGTTGCTTATATCTAACTCTGATAGTTCTCGAGAAATTTAAAATTTGTGATTTTGACAGTAAGTGCTTTGTTGTATGATTTATTATTGATAAATTAAAGGTCTCTTAAATCAGAATTTTATTAAGGGTACTTAA
>CAJUYH010008071.1:9859-26037 GCA_910591685.1 Galerucella tenella | reverse complement strand
GCTGTTCAATATAGCGTTAGACGGAGCGATTAAAGCGATAACTCGGGAAACTATAATTTCTCAGAATATGACACAAATAATAGGATATGCAGACGACCTCGCTTTAATTGCAAGAAATAGAAACAGCCTGGATAAGATGCTATGCGATTTGGCTGGAGAAGCGAAAAGTAGAGGCTTAGAAATAAATGAAGAACAAACTAAATACATGATAGTCAGCAGGGAAACAACGGAGAATATAAACGAAATAAGAATACAGAACTACAAATTTAGAAAATTAGAAAATTTTAAATATTTAGGTGTGATGATAAACGAGAAAAATGATAGAAAAGTAGAGATAGCAGAAAGAATAAAAGCGGGAAATAAGGCGTACTGGAAGTACAATAAATTGATGAATGACAGACGTTTAAGTAAAAACACCAAATTGAAATTGTACAAAGCTGCTATGAGACCAACAATGACATATGCCGCAGAGACTTTGTGTTTGACAAGTAAAAACGAAGAAAACTTAAGGATAGCTGAGAGAAAAATATTAAGGAAAATTTTTGGCCCAGTGAAAACAGAAGAGGGGGAATTCAGAAAAATGATGAATCGTGAAATTAGAGAAAAGATGAAAGGAGAAGATATCGTGAGGTTCATAAAAGCTCAAAGGTTAAAATGGTATGGACATGTAACTAGAAGGGAGCCATCAACAATAATAAGAAGAATAACAAACTGGACACCACAACTAAGCAGACTAAAAGGAAGACCGAAGGCAAGATGGGAAGATCAAATTAGAGAAGATATACGAAAAATGAATATAAACAAATGGAAAATAGATATAAAGGACAGGAAAAAATGGAAGAAGATAACAGAAGAAGGAAAAACTCATAGTAATTTATAAAGGAAAATGAATAAGGAGAAAACAGCGGAGTGATTCACCGCAAAAAAATGAATCTGATGAGCTTAAATCAGCGGCCACCATTCCGACAGGAATGAATAGCCTATATATATAAATAAGCTTTTATTCTACCATAAATAAAATACATACAAAAAATTCTTTTTAATTTAATACATTCATTTTCTGCATTACTTACTTTATTAGTAGTTTTGCATCCTAAGATATGCTCAACATTTTAAATTTCTTCAATCAATTTCATTTTTCCTTCTCGAGAAAACTTTGAAGAGAGAACTTTCTTATTATTTTTTGAAATTTCCATTTTTTTTTACAAATAAATCGCTTTCGCAAATAATAATTGCCTATCGCAAAATGGGCATCATTTTGTGCTCATTGCATAATATACTATTATCGTTGTATAATTTGAATGAAACTTCATGGGAATTCTTCGAAGCTTTTAGAGATATTTCCACATACACTGGTATGTGAGAATCTTGGTATCATTGAAATATTTCCAATGGACGATTGGCAATGTTCGATGGAATCAGCCAAAAATCAAGATTCGATAACGTAGGTACTTATATTATTGAAAAAGGTTGAAAAAAAACATTTTAAAACATTTTTATTCGTGAAAAATAGAGGTAACAATTTGGTTCTATGGTTGACTTAAATAACTATAAAACTGCATTATACTGAATCATTGTTTCGTACAGTGACAAACATCATTGAAGTGCTGTAACTCGATACTTAAGTTGTTTTCTATTATTCACTTTTGGCTGCTGGTAGCAGCTAGTAGTGACTGAATTTCGTTCGATTATTTCCGAGCTTGACGCCTAATCTTACCTTCCCCTTGCCCCTCGAGCACATACCGAAAAGTATGAACTTCAAGCCATAGACATTAAATATTTGACGTTTCACCGGTTTGACGTTCATTTAAAGGTTAAGATTGGGCCGATTACGATTTAAACTTTACTAAAAATATCTAAATGTGCAAAATGATATTATCAAAAACATTATAATTGAAAATTGTTTTTCTAACAACACACGCAATTCATTGGCATTGGCACATGACAAGTGGTTTTGAGGATCCTGAAAAATCGTGTTCGTTTTGCTTAAAAGAACAAGTTCTTGAAGCACAAGTGTTTAAAGCACGAATGAACGAAAGCAACATTACAATTAAATACATACTTATGAAGTAAATTAAATAATTGATTCGAATCACCGGTGATTTTCCGAAAAAAATTGTATTCCATAATCTGCTTCGGACCGGACGGTCGACCTTGACTGGATATTTTTCCCAGGTGACATGGCTTTAGATCAAATAAACCACACTACACTCACAACTAAACCAGCTGAACGCATTAAAATATTCAAAAACCAAATATGTCGACAGTAAATGATTGCTTTAAAAACAGCTTCAATGGCAACGCCAATGGCGTGATTTTGATTACTGCTTCTGCGCAAGTCGGTTGGTAAAGTTCAAGTGGCTTTTTCTGATGTAGAACGGAGTCTACATTCTATGTTTTTTTTTTTCAATTTATGCATGTCCTCTGCATTATTGGTCATTTCGGATTTTCAGTTTGTTCCGAGCATATAAGGTTTGTCATCTATTACTGTCCTTGGTTATATTTGGTATCGCAAAAAATAGATCTAATCCAGTCAAGGAGATGTGGGCTTTTCAATTTGAGAATAATGGCATCCACTTGAAGTAAATTGAATTTTGTTAAGAAGGGTGTATAAGAGGAAGGAGGGTACCTCAATAAGTTCACGTCCCGTCAGATACTTACCGAAGAAGCGGCAAAGTTTTGAAAATTGGAAAAACTATTTGCTATGAAAATGTATTTCTCTTCTTGGCCCATTGTAGAAAAACTATTGATTTTTGAAGTCCCAAGGTTTCTACCCACTGTTTCTCTCAATAATTTCAATTTCTGTTCATACATTTCAAACGAAATATATATGACCATTTTAAATCCACCATTCAGCTCCATTGTCCTTGAATCGCCTGTTTTGACCTGAAATATCTCAGTTTTTTCCAGACGTAACTGTAGTTGAATTGAATCTGAGATTATTGTCCATAGCTTTTAAATGAGTCGTAAAAAATCTAGGTATCATCAGCAAAAAAATAATAGGCAAAAAATGACCTTATTTTTGCATTATGTTAATACTAAACTGTCAACTAGCGAGCAAATGACCAGTGGAAAAATAAATAAGCTGAAATAGTAACCTACACTCAATCCTGACACTTGACATCAACTAGCTGTCACATTAAAAATGGGAAATAAATATGCTTGAAACGTGCATATTCTTTTTTATTTCATGTAGTTCATTTGGAAGTTGATGCACAATTTCCAACTCTGGCACTTGACAGCTGTCAACTACTTTTTCATTTTTCCGAGGCTGAAATCGTAATCAGCGGCGAAAAAACCCCTAATCTCTCAGTTTAGGTAAAAATGGATTAGGTATTTCTCCAGATATTCAATTTGTTTGATGCTTGATTATTTGTTGTTTATAAATAATTACGGGCTAATTACCACACAACGAAAATTGTACGATTTTGTATTATCGAGCAATCAACAAATTTCTCAACAATTTGCAAGAAATTTTAAGTCGATATCTACTAGAACTAGAATTATTTTTCGATATCACAAAAATTTCTACTTCAATGATTGGATGCATCATATAATACCACCTATGCATTAAATTTTGTATAAAAAATAAAATTGAGTGCTTTAGCGCACTATCTCATATGTTAGCTTCATATACGCCCCAAAAAATTGCCTACGAAAATGTTGGAGCAATGGAAAAAGTTGTCTAATTACTTTAAGGTAATTTGCCGGCGAGGAAATGTATTAGATTATATTAGATTAGAATTGGAGTGGCTCTTTGTCCTATCCCACTGCGACCTTTGCAGATCTATTGTGGTCCTCCCTATATTTAGAGCTCAATATCTAGCTTTATTCTTTTTATTAGACCTAATAGCTTGGATACCGCCTCCTCGGTTCTTCTTCTCCGAATAACTTAAGCCGCACCCTTGCTAGGCCTTCGCACTCACAGAGTATGTGCTCGGCGGTTTCGTCTTCTTCCTGGCAGAACCTGCATAGGTTGTCATCTGCAAGGCCAATTGTGTGCATATGTTTCCTCAGCCTACAATGTCCGGTAAGCATTCCCACCATCATCCTCGTCGTTTCCCGACTTTGACTTAGTAGGTCGTGTGACAGTTTTGTCGAAGGGCTTTTAAGGAATAATTTCGCGTGTCTGATAAACAACGCCTGGTTGTTTATCCATTTGTGGATGCTCTCTTTACTTAGGCATTTTGCAATTCCACAGAAAGGTTCTGGCCTTATCATGACCTCCGTTGCTTCCTGCTTGGATAATTCATCAGCCTTTTCATTGCCTTTTATTCTTTGGTGGCCTGGTACTCAGGATAGGGTCACTCTATTAGGACTACCTAGTCTGTTTAGTGCCTTCCGACACTCCCACACCAGATTTGATGTTATCCTACATGAGCGTATCGCCTTAAGTGCTCCTTGGCTGTCGGAGTAGATGACGATTCTTTGGTTATCGACCTCCTGTCTGCACTCTTCTGCTCAGCGTTGCACCGCCAGTACCTCTGCCTGAAAGACAGTAGCATGTTTGTCTAGGCTTAGAGAGATCGTGATCTTCTCTTGTACCCCAAATATTCCGTCTCCTACTCCGGAGTCTGTTTTCGAACCATCAGTGTACCAGTTAAGATTCGCTGTTATAGGAGGCCCTGCTTCCCAGTCCTTTCTCTCTGGAATGTTAACTGTATAGTCGTTTTTAAAGCTATATTGTGGGGCAATATGATCCGTTGGCATTCCCAGTATTGAATCTGCCTTTATTTCTTCATATAGCTCTTTGTAGACCTTGCCGTGTTCTTGGCTCATTTGAGAAGGTCTCTGTGACTAACAGATCTTGCATTTCCTTGTATGAGGATATGTAGTGGTGGTAGGTTTACTATTACCTCCAGGGCCGCAGTCGGAGTCGATACTAATCCATAGGTTATCATTGGCCTCACAACCTGTGTATATAACCATTTGGTCATGTTGGGATTTAATCCCCAATTTTTCCCAGACATTTGCCTGCACCTTCCAAGGGCGATTCTGGCCTTGTGTGTGGTTTTTTCAATGTGGGAGTTCCATGTGAGCTTTTGATCAAATAGCACCCCTAGGTATTTTACTTCTTTCGTGAATGGAATTTTCACTCCATAAACCTGGAAACTTGATTTTTCTCAATTTTTTTGAGAACTCGACCTATCTTTCGTACCAGAAACTTCCCTATGCAATATTCCATAAAAATCGGTCCAGTGGTTCAGTATGAGTCCAATTGTATCTCAACACAATTGTTGAGGAGAGAACGGCCGTTTCCTGCATCTGAATAGAGTGTTAGAGTGACTTTTCTTTATAACATGCTTCTGTCACAGTATAACCCACTCACACATAAGCGACATCTTCATTCTTATTAGAAATAGTCGTCACTATTAAGTGCTGGTAATAACCATTGTTAAAGCAGGAAATATGATTCTTAATCAAAAATAGACAACCCACGCAATTTTTCACTTGTATCAAGTTAATGTGAATATTGTGAATTGAAGTATGAATCCGGTCCCTATCAAACAAATGAAATTTCGGTTTGTACGTCCCGATATGGCAAATCCAAGTTCTCACAACTACCGAAAACCCCAAACAAGGTCGATTTTAAAGTCTTGGAGTATAAAGGATATTGTCACACACGGGAACTAGTTATATAAGATATACACTAAACCTGAGGTTCTTTCTAAGAATGTATGATAATATTTGATTTGTCATATATTTTTTGATCACCCTGCTTAACCGAAAATATATTGAAAATGCGTTTTATCTTCTTATTCACAACTATTATAATTGAGTAATTTATGTCAGAACTTTACTTCTATTGTATATCTTTCTTTCTTTGACGGACCCTGAGGTTTTCAGTCGCTCGCCGTCGTCGAGACGTTCGAGACTTACAAGCTCAAAATTTTATTCATGCAGCTCAAGTTTATATTTCATTCACTCTTTCAAATGTCGAACTTCCTTTTTTTGGTAGAGCTGCAAACGATATCTCTGATTGAATCGGATTTATTGGACTGATAATTTTTTACTAAATATAGTAACCAATCAAATTACTTAATTTCAAGTCATGTGTCAAATTTCATCCAATCACCGCTGTATTTTGATATATTTTGACAGTTCTTGACAGAACGCAAAATGTCTGATACTGCTATCGATATTTCAGTACCTTCCGCTTCTCCTGAATTCAAAAGCGTTGTGAGAATAATAATAATAATTATAAATAATCAAGTTTCAAGTTTTTTTTTATTATTTCCATAGTAAAGTACATATTGATAGTAAAGTGATATTTGTAGTTATACCTAAACATACATAAATACACCTAATTGAGCATTTCACCTAGGCATGTCTGCCTGTTTTGTTACTACTCAATCAGGTAGTATTTACTCTGTACGTTATATATTTAAATAGCTAATATTGAATACAAAAAAATAAGAAGAAAAAACAAAACAAAAAAAACTAAATTACAGTGCAATTAAAGTTATGAGACGAACAAATGTAGACAATTAATAAAACTAAATAATGGATAATAAAAAGAAGACATACTCACGCAAGGAAGTAGTAGACAAGACCATGAACAATACCAGTAGTTTGTATGTTATTAAGACATTATATCAAATATTTCATTTTGGTTAGTCATCAGATGATTTTTCAATTCAATTTGGAATTTCTTTAATTTTTTTATTTGTCTGAGGTGAATTGGGGTTGTATTAAAAAATTTTGGACCGAAGAAAGATGATGATCTTTGACTAACTGATTTTTTAAAGAATTTTAGAGGTATCTCCATATTAGTAACTGATCGAGTTAAATGGGTATTTTTGTGGTTAAATTTTTTGCCGCTTTTGTATATTCTCACTATACATTGATAAGCAAAAAGTAGTTTAATGTTAAGTATCCTCGATTCATTATACAATTTTTTCGTTGAAAATAGCTTTTCTTTTTTTAGGATGATTTTTAAAATAGTGTTTTGTGTTGTCTCTAAAATTTTAATAGTGGTGTGAAATGCTCCACCCCAAGATACTATACAGTATCTTAATAAAGATTCCACCAGAGAATTATAAAGTATTAGTAAATTTTTCTTTGAAAGAATTTCTCTAAGAACATAAAATTTATGCATTAAGGCTCTCAATCTATTGCTAACATGGACAATATGTTGTGACCAGCGTAGGTGTTGGTCAAGTATAACACCTAAATATTTAATTTGGGACACTTTATGTATTAGGGGGCAGTTACAATCGATTTTTTGACAGTCATTAGTGTGCAGTTTAATTTCAAAGTTTTCAGGTTGTTTAACGATGGTTGAACTGAAAGTAATACATTTTGTTTTCAACACATTTAAGGTTAGTAGGTTATCATTTAACCATAAACTTATCTTCCCCAATGCTGTTTCTGCGGTAAGTTTGACCTCTTGCCATTCTTTACCAGTGAAAATAATCACAGTGTCATCCGCGTAGCATATGACTTTACCAGGGAAGTTATCAATTTGTGTAATGTTATTCAGATACACGAGAAAGAGAATTGGTCCTAATACGGTTCCTTATATAATGCTTGTCTTTGTATTATTCTAGAAATGTCAATTTGGAAGTGACGTTTGGTTTCGCCACCGTTGCTATGGGTAACGGCCGCGAAAGTGAATTTCGCGGACTCTGCTGAGAACGCGAAATACTGACTTCGCGTGCAATTGCACGAAAAGTCAATTCTGACCATGTTAGCCCAATTTTCGAAAAAAATGTATTGGTATTCAGCACCCCCAAAATTATAAAATTATACTGTTCTCAGCGACTAGAATGAGGTTGATCGGTTTTTCGTTTTCTAGACGACTTTTTGGGGGTGTCTCGCTCCTCCTTATAGATATTTGAGAAGACGGGTAAATATCAATTGCTATTATTACTTGTGCTCGAGGTTCAAGTGTTGATGTCCGATAGGTAACTTTTTGAAAGTGGAATTTTCAATAAATAAATTTTTTTTTCTGAATTACTTATATCCACGCAACACTCAGTTCTAAATTTGTGCACATGAACTGAAACATCAATATTCCAGTGGAAACATCTGAGTTAATCCAGCTGTCCTGAAACAAACATTTATACTGATTTGTTGTTCACAAGAAGATACATTATTTTACCATTACCTTCAAACGTTCAACTCCTGATAATAACAAAATAAATCACATTGCAATGCATTGCATTGATAGGATTTGGTAACCATACACTATTTCTCTGAAAGGAGATCGAGAATGATCAAATGAACACCTGAGGCATGGGAAAAACTTGAGACTAGTGAATGAACACCATTCCCATAAGCCCATAAAAAATGAGTGGAGTGATTGAGGTTTTTTTTTCCTGTCCGATAAAGTTTCTGGTAACACCGTAATCGCACAGTTAAAGCGTGAAACTGATACCACAGCTTTTGTCAGTTGTCAATGCACGTCGTTATTTTCCCGATATTCTTCGTGCAATGGGCATTAAAATGTGAAATATAATTTGTTTTCGTTTTATATTCTCCATTTGGGAATGTTTCAGTTTGAAACTTCTCAGCTTTTTTCAATTTAACAGAAGTGGAATTGCACTAATTTGCTGAACAATGGAAAATGGTGAAACATAGCACAAATTTTACCATTGCGCATAGAAATGTTCATTTTAAGCAAATTTTTGATGGTATTTATGTCAATGTAATGACCCAAGTTTGAGTTCTAATAAGAATTTAACTCAGTATGAACGTGAAACCTCTGACAAGATATCAGAAAGTAATAACAATGAGGCGTTTATGTATATGAAACAACATAAGAATGTATAAACCGCAATAACATTAAATGCAATGACTATGAAAAATGCAATGCCCTCAAAGGTACAAGATTTTATCATCAATATATCAACATAAGCAGTTGTAATGAAGATATATAACAATAAAATGAACAATAACTACAATTTCAACTGAAAACAATCGACAATAAGCACCAAGACTGGAATATCAATCAGTATAGGATAGTAAGAGGAAGAAAAAAATTGAAGATGCTGTACAAGCTTGTGCAGAGAATAAAAAGTGTGCTGATAATCGTACTTGGTTTATACTGTGAATTCGTTGCTAAAAGTCAACATATGCGTTAATTAGGCTTTTTCAGAAAAGTTGTTTGAATTTTCGTTTTTTCGGTTAGTTTTTTATTAGTTGTCGGAAAAAACAAATGTTCAGTTTTTCGTATTTTCTATCATTAAACAATGGTGTAAATGGTGTAAATTGGTCGAGTACCCGATATCTACTCGATATAAATGTTGCTCTTATTAAAACCTGATGGAATGAACTATACAACTTACGGCATACATGTACCTACCACAATTTTCAAATCGATTCATATTATTTATAATAAAAACGTCTATTCGTTGTATGGTTTATGCCACGCAAGATGGTGATTTTCTGCTCGAGTAGTTTTTGATTATTGAACAAAAATCGAGAAAAAAATAACCAAGATCCCAATTTTCTCACAAAAAAGTGGTAATAAATAAACCGGAACAAATTTGTCTCAAACAAAACGGTACAATAAAACGTTCAGTCAAAAACAAAATATGTGTCCAATTAGGACCAATAAACTTCCCACTAGCCTCGGTACATACATTACCATCATCAGGCTCTAAAAAATAGGTATACTCCATATGGAGGTCTCATGGTTTTATCTTATGTCAAATACAATATAATTTGAGCTATAATGGATTGAATGTGCATTAAAGCAATTCAATTGTCTTACCGAAACTAGTAGCAAGTTGATTAGTCCCAATTGGACCAATATATTGTGGTTTGAATTAGAGTTTCATTGAACTCATTTGTTTGTTGAGTGAAATAATTTGTCTCAATCTTCAGCGACTCGAGCGTTGAATGACGAAATTCAAAATAAATCAACTATCAATCCGAAATACATGAATATAAAATACAACACTCGATCATAATTTTATATTTGTCGGCGTCGGCCAGTGGCTTCTTTGCTCTGTTGATTTTTTCTCGTTTATTTTCACTAACTGTATTTTTTGCCTGCTACTGATAATTAATAAGATTCAGACCATATTAATTATAGCTTA
The DNA here is from genome assembly GCA_910591685.1 of Galerucella tenella. Classification (NCBI taxonomy): domain Eukaryota; kingdom Metazoa; phylum Arthropoda; class Insecta; order Coleoptera; family Chrysomelidae; genus Galerucella; species Galerucella tenella. The sequence continues at coordinate 15,991 of CAJUYH010008071.1, read as the reverse complement.
TTTTTTCCTCGTTGATAATTACTGCATGACTATCTTGCATGTTTCAATAAAACCTTCAGGAAAAGCGGTAAAGTTTTTATGGTTTTTATCAAAACAATTTTCAATTGTTTCAGATTATTTGTTGGTTCCACCATCCATCGATTGAGATGTAATTTCAAACGAAAAAACCTCTTATGATATTTACTATGCCACAAACGGTAGTTAGAGGACTTGGTCATCACAACTATCAAGGAAACCATAGTCATAATGGTCACGTAGTCCACAACGGACATAACAGTTTCCTACCAAACGGCCATAATGGATTTAACGGACATCACAATCACAACGGTCATATTGTACACAACGGGCATGCCCACCACAATGGATTCGTCCAAAACGGACATACTTCAGTGTTCCAACAAAATGGTCACGCCAAAAGCAACGGACACGTAGGTAAGATAAGATCATATAAATATGGGGCTTATGTGCTTCACTACGAACTTTGCAGATCTATTGTGTATGCGCTCCTGTTATTCTGTAAAGCTTATTCTAGATATCTAAGCTTATCTATATCACTAAGAACGCCAAAACTCAGGTCCTCCATAGAGTGGCAGGGTTGCGGTTTTTACCTCCCTATTGCTGACAACCCTTGTCCTTTCCTTGAATTCTGCCCAGCTCTTGTAGCGTCTCCAAGGAATCCCAAGCTAGCTTGTAATTTATCTGAATGGAACTGATGTCTTTTATAGGCACTAGCAGGTCATATCTGTATCAATTGGAGGTCCTTTCTGCCAAATATGACTGTTTTGTTGTTTTGTCCGAAGCTGTATTTGAAAATCATTTCGTCTAATGGCATTCCCATTATGGGGTGGACTCCCAACTTGTTGTTCAGCTCGTTATAGACCTTACCGTGTAGAAGCGGCAGGTTCAGCAGCACTCCTTTTGCAGCAGTTGTCCTCATGGCTCCCATGGCAGCCAGGTAGACTTGTCTTTGGATGCCACTTAGATTTTGGATCGCCCCAGACTGCCGAGTCTTTGATTCAATGGTTATTCAATAATTTGTGGAAATAAAAATAAATTGGGATTTTTCACTCCAGCACATTTGACAATGATCATCAATAACTTTATAGCCAAAGTGGCTTTTTATATTTTTGTTTTCCTTTTCTCGTAGCACCTTAATCCCCTGTAACAGTTTGCACAATTTCTTAGCTGGGCGTATATAGTTTCGATATACCAAATCTTCCATTGGTACAATATGTTCCATTATCTTCGTTTCCCCATTGCATATAAGGTTTCCGTTTTCATGATTCACTATAATGCGCGCGCAATACCAACAAGAAGTTTGCTCAACACACATTTGCCCCTCGTAGTTTGCGTCACATGTCGCGAGCATTTATATACGAGATCCGCGTGGTCTAAGCGCATCTTAACTGATAAAATTGCACTCAAAGTATAACGGTGAATTATAGTATTGGAAAGGAATTAAAAATGTGAAATTAAAAGTGTATTAACCGTTTCAGTCTAACGGAGCTGAAAAATATGAAACAATTTTCATTAGTTGATTAGTGATTAGTAGGTTGGTAATTTTATATGGGTACGTAATTGAAGCAGAAGGTGGTTTTTAGTAAAAATGCTGCACATGAATTATTTTCTATACAACAGTTTCGAAATTATAGTAATTTATTGGATGAGTCTGAGGATGTTTACTATAGTTTGTTGAAAACCAGAAAATATGGCGAAATCTTCACTTAATTAACGAATTAAACTTCCATAGAACAGCTGGCCCTAGGGCGAAGCATGCCAAAGCAAATACTCGAAAAACATGAGCCTTCTAACGGATATTTTATTTCATATGAATTAAATTTGTTCTGGAAACCCAACATTTTATGTAGTGAAAATCGATTTTGGATAATGTTCATTATAATAGTGGTAGTAGATGGAGTACAGGTGGTATAGCTTGGTTCAATTATTATTATTATTATGTGGTAGCCCAAAGCTACTACAATTTCTTTTGTATCCATTTATTATGCCGCCTATTTTTATTAAAGATAATCAGTAGTAATACTATAAGTACTTCAAAATAATCAGATTGTACATCGATAGCTTGTTGCATAATTACAAATAGTGTCAGTTTGACAGTTTAAATTATTCTATCAAACTTACACGATTTGTAATTATGCAGGAAGTTTGAGGTGTATAACCGTATTTATTTTGAAGTACATGTTGTATTTGATACGATTATTTGCTGAGTAAATATAAACAATTTATTCATTTAGATACAAATTGATACAATGGAAATCACATTTCAAATCGAAACATGTTTGATAAACATCAGAATTTGACGGTAATGTTAGTTTGTGTGTTGTTGTATATTATTGATGTCGACGGTGTGGATGGATTCGGTCCCGGCAGGTCATAGATTAAAATGTGTAAATTTTAATCCCTTTATCTATAGGCGTATTGGGTCCCAATGGTACTTAACTACCTGAAGATATTCTTCGGGGAAATGTACCTCTTTTCGGAAATCCAATCCTCCCTCTTTTTATTGTATCTGAATGTTTAAATTAAATAATATTTCATTAATTGTTTATATTTCATCGAGTGCATTTCATATTTCAGATCAATTTGTCTGTTGTTTTAAACATTTTAAAAATGAATATAAATATTATTTTAAGTGAAAAAGGAAAACAAATGTTAGTGATAAATAACTTTAAATATAGTTTTCAAAAGTGCTTAAAAAGTGGAGAAAGGCGTTGGATATGTACAAATAAAAAGTGTAAATCATATATACTTAGTTTGGGTGAATCGAAAGATATAACTTTGACAAAACATATTGAAGAGCATTGTCATAGCGCAAATATAGAAAAATTGAATCGCCAAATTGTAAGCTCTTCTTGCAAACGCAAGGCAGTTGAAGACTTGTCCGAAAAGCCTGCAAAAATTATTCGTCGTGTACTTCAAGAGAATCTGCCATCAACCATTACAACAAATGACGTAGCAAATATTAGAAGGTATATGTACTGCTCCCGTAGAAAAATGCAGCCGGCATTGCCAAAAAACATCGATGAAACTTTCGATATTTTAAAAAACAAAAACATTGAAACAAATACTGGCGAACCATTTATCTTATTTAGTAATAAAATAGACCAGATCGTTGTATTTTCATGCAAGTCAAATATTGAATTTTTGGGAAAAGTTAATCGAATTTATTTAGACGGCACATTTAATTATTGTCCACAATTTTTTTGCCAATTCTTTACTATACATGGATATTTTAATGGACACTACATTCCCTTAGTGTTTTCATTGTTGCCTAATAAATGTAGTTCAACTTATCAAAAATTATTTAATATTCTCGAAGATATCGCTTTAAAACACTCTACTAGCTTACATATCACTGAGGCAGTTATAGATTTTGAAATAGGTATTCATACTGCTATTCAAAAAGTTTGGCCAAAAGCCCATGTTATTGGCTGTCGATTTCACCTTGCACAGTCATGGTATAAAAAAATACAAAAATGTGGTTTAATATCAATGTACAGCGAGGAATCTTCTGAAGTTGGTAGATGGCTAAGGATGACCTTTGCTTTAACGTATTTACCTCCTAGGGAAGTGAGTGATTGTTTTATTTTTGATTTGCTTTCAATAGCACCAGACCAGGAAAACATAAAAAAATATTGCGATTATTTAATTGAAAATTATATATCTGAAGAATCTTTATTTCCTCCATCCCTTTGGGCAAAAAATTCAGCGGATCTTACTCGCACTACGAATGCCTGTGAATCCTTTCATAGCCATTTTAATAATTCTTTTTATAAAGCCCACCCGAATATATTTGTTTTTATTGAAAAACTAAAAGAATTTCAAATGGAGACCTATGTTAAAATGCAAAGTACACATATTATGTATAAAACGCGAAATAATAAAATAAAAAATCGCGAAAATTTCATAGCAAAAAAAATTGACGAATATGAAAAAGGAAAAATAAGTCGATTTTTTTTCATTAAATGTATCTCATTTTATTGTTCTATTAATAATTAATTGTATATGTATATATATAATATATCTTATGTATATGTGTTTCTATTTTATTTTTACCTTTTTTTTAAATCCTAAAATGTATACCTTTACAATAATATTTCAATGTAATAAATATATCAAATTTTTAAATTAGTTTTACTACCTGTTTTTCATTTGGTTTAACAACAGGTGGCTGGGACCGAATCCATACATTATTATTCAGGTAGGACTAAAGTTCGGGACCCAATAAGCACGCTATTTTTGAACTACCTGCTACTTGGGACCCAATAAGCATATGCCCGATGTCGATGTTGTTTATATGGAAATTAAAGTATTGTGAAATTTTCGATTGGTAGAGCTACTCTATGTATAATCAGGTATTATTGATAAGAAAAATGAAAATTATATGACCCTATACACTAATAATTATTAATATGCTAACAAATAATTAAATCATAATATTTCTCCTAATATGTATATGAATAAAAGTGGGTAAAGGGCTATTCTTTTTCAACTTGCGTCCAAGTTGTTACAATTCAATGGCTCTCAAACACAATCAAAATGACGCAGCCTTTACAAAATTAACAGTAGTTGATTGATAAGGACAGTTAACGAAAACAGTGTAGCTGTGTGGAAAGTTGAAAGTCACTGACTTTACAAACTGCCCTCGTAGTACAAGCCTTTCGTAATTCGATGAACCATTAATGCATATCTTTTGGGTGAGCTAGATAGAAATTTTCAATTGATTATCTTATGATTTAGTGACTGTTGAAAATAAAATTGTGGGTTGAACTGTCGAATTTTAAATTATTTTATATCATTTTTTTTTGACTATATCTCATTTCGATAAGGAGATCATTAATATTTTTTGGAAAGTGTTACTGTTACTGTCATACTCATCATATTTTTGTTATATTATAGTTCATTCATATATGCAGCTGAGTAATAAATCTTGGTTATCGTTTCAAAACCAATACAGGATACATTGACGTAATATTGAAAACAATATTTTTTTCTATTTCCGTGTCGGAAAGGTAGTTTTAACCCCTTATCAGGACGAGTGTAGGGTATCTTATTATTGAATTCTGTGAGCAAATGTTAAATTTTAACGCACAGTTAAAAATAAGACAATCTTCTAACCCATTTTTGCTAGTCTGTATGCATATTAAGTTTTAAAGTAATAGAGAGTTATTGTAAAACAGAAATAAACGAGCCTGTAATAAAGGCTTAAAGTGAGGGTATATATAATATAATTATTGTTACTGATTTAACACTAAAAATACATTTACATTCAATTAATCGCGCGTGCTTATGTTTGAAATTTGCTCGCTTGACATAATATGATGTCTCCATGTATCCATTTACATTGAAAATTTTACTTTTGCTTGAGCTTGAGCGGGCTTATTCTTCTGCTTGACAAATGCAAGCAGAAAGACAATTTCATTTGAAATTTTAAGGTTATGTTACGATTGTTAGGAAAATTTTATTATCATTTTATTAAATTTCTCTGAAGAGAGAAAGCTTCATCACCAATAAAAAATGTTGGCATTTCATTTGCAGTATGGGAACGAAGTTTACTTGTTGGTATATTTAATGTGCCTGCTGAAAGGTTTTTTCCAAATGTGGAATTTTTTAATATGCCACCATCACTATGTGCTCCATAAGACCCAATATCAACAAAGATACAATTATATTTTGCATCACATATTGCTGAATATTGCTAAATAAATGTCTCGTACCCAAAACCTTCTTTTTTGCGAATTTTCTTTCTCACACAATTTTTGGACGGTTTTTCATGTAACGTTATCACCATAGATGCTAGAGAGCATAATACTAAACTTTTAATCTTATTCTCGTCCATTATTTTCATTTTTATAGGTATCCAACTCACGAAAAACTACGGCAAGCCAAATAACATAACCAAAAAATTTAGAGCCAATGTAAATGATCATTATGTGAAATTTCAATTTAGCAAGATATTAAACACGCGCGTAATTGAATGTAAATGTACTTTGAGATATTTTCTTCTCTTTCTTCGGTTCGGAACGTGAGTTACGTTCTACTCCCCTTAATGTGATTACTTCGTCTCATATTCCGGCGGCCTCGAATTGCGGACCGATTACCTGATTTTAATAA
>CAJUYH010008070.1:0-16178 GCA_910591685.1 Galerucella tenella | reverse complement strand
AAACATTTTGTGCGCGTCGAATTATTGAACAGCCAGTATTTTGTGCGCGTCGTCTGTATGACTGAATGAGTGTGAGAGAGACAGCGCGAGAATAGCCAGGCATTGTTCGCCTCGAGAAGCCGTGCTGCATCATGCGCACTTATACAAGGGGAGAAATAGTGACGTCACGCTACTTTCTCTTTTGAGGATACAATTGGTGTACTGCGTAGTACTCGTGTAAACTTTTCGACATGAATCCATTTGATCGATATGATTGACTTTGTATATCCTTTTGGCAATGGATGTTTTACGTTAAATATTGTACTGAGATATATGCTGTGCGTTAATTATTATTTTGCGACGTTTGTTGACTTTAAATATTATTTTCCGATATAAATTTTACTTTAAATAGTATTTCTGCGATCTATGTTGTACTTTGAATAATATTTTGCGATATAGGTGACTTTGATTGTTTTGCTGCGATCTACGCATTGCGATAAATATTATGTTGCCAGACGCTTCACGTTAAATATAATTGTTCGATACGTTATTTGGTTTGAACATTCTGGTGTATCATTTGCTTGAATTGGAATGTCATTTTCAATAGATGATTCAAGCTGAATGTTCTGTTCAAAATATGATTTAATTTCAATATTATTTTCAATAGATGATTTAAGTTGAATGTTCACCATATGATTTACTTGAGATATTAATTTTCAATAGATGATTTGAGGTAAACGATATGTTCGCAATATGATTTAATTTCGATATTATTTCCCGATAGATGATTTAATTTAAATGTTATTTTCAAAATATGATTAATCCAAATGTTACGGTCAGAACATGCTTTACTTTACATGTTTTTTTTTGATATATGATTTATTTCAGATGTTACTTTTCTAAATACAATCCAATGCAATTGTTATCTTCCAAGATATGATAACTGGAATGGGACTCTTCAATACGGTTTGGTTTAATTATTATTTTCAACCTAGGATTTAAGTTAACGTTGTATTTAAGTCTATTAGAGTATTGGCCTTGAGCGCTATACTTCGAATCGAATTTCATGTTATTTTTTTTTGGTTATATTTCGAGTCCATTGATATTACTGCTATATTCTTTGTATGTTCGAGGCAGTCGATTATTATTTTTTTTGTATTCAAATCTTTCTAATGTTCTCCAAGATCACGTCAATTTCAGTCGCTATATAATAAAGAAGCACCGTGATCATTACCGAATCAAGATTATTTATTGCTGCTGAGACACCCTGTTTTGTTTCTCATTTTACCCTATGTTGCCCAACTACGTGAACCCAGCCGCCTCCGCGTGCTGAGGAGTAGCCGAGCTGTGCATCTTCGCATTTCGCTGCGAGTTTTATATTTTTCCGCTTCGATACTGGTCGCGAGTGGAATCGTGGTCCCATAGGTGGACCTGGCGCCCAACAACTAATTTTGTTCCCCCCCGAGGAACCAAGGATCATTTTTTTGTTTGTTATTTCCCGTGTTTGGAGCTGCAATATAGTTGTGAGAAATTCGCTCTCGAATTTCCCGCCATAACATATACATTAATTCCACAGAACATGTAACATGAAGGAACGCGACCAATTTACTCGTATATTGGTTTATCAAATTTAATTTTTACACGATTCATTTCAATTATAACGATATCATCAGGCGCGTGGTCGCTATAAGATTTTTTTTGTTTTGTGAGGGGTCGCGCCCCCCCCCCCCCCCCCCCTCATTTCATTACGAATTTAACATCTTTATGTTTTCTCACATTCTCCATGGTTTCACCAAATACAGCATTATACCGTAATTTGAAAAAATTCTTTTCGAACTCATTACTTGAGTTTTTCCACAAATCTGTATGCAAGTCGATATATTTTTTTAACTATGGTGTTATGAACGATGCCAAAAAAAAAACAATGAATTATTATAACGAAAAGTGGGCTGTATTTTTTGTAAAGATATAGATGGAAAATTCGCTATTGGATCTTTTCTCGGGATTTTTTCGTGCAATGAGTGTATGTGGCGCTGGCGAAATAACCTTCACAAACTTTCACGTGTTTTATTCGTAATCAACCAATATTCACACTGACCAGTAACAATTAACATTACCTAATAACAAGAAATGAGGATAAAAACTTGATATATTCTCGTTGTACGAGTGTCACTGGATAAACTAGGTTATTCTTTAACTTTCATTGTCTCTGTTGAAATTGCGTCGCATTTAGTGCTACGCACACATTGTCCCTGGTGAATAATCACTATGGTTGTAAGTCACTTAGACCCAGAGATGCCGAGTTGTGGGCGCCGATTTCCCCTTCTATATGCCCGCGCGGCCACACTACTACATTGCAAAACCATGTGCATGTGAGGCATTAACGCTCACCGATCAGGACGTCGAAATTCCGCATTACTGGCGCTTCCATCACTCCACCGAAAACTAGCACGAAAATAAATCATCGCATAAATAAATTTACGCAATAATGCATAAATATCCTTCATGATGTTTGAATGTATGAATATTGTTCTGTTTACTATCTCATTCCCAAGTAATATTCAAGCGATAATCAATTAGTTTTTGATGCCGAAATAATTTATAAGACCAATGCATATTTAAATACAACATTTTTATAATTTGTAACCAATCTATCTAATGGCTTATCAATAGCAGTTTGGGTTGGTATTCGAGCTGTCACGCGTTCAGTTCTTCATCTGAAATATTTATTTTGTTTTTCTCAATTTAATTGAAAAAATATATGATAAAAAATATTCAACTGACAATAAAAAGCTACCATATAATATAAAGCTATTAAATTGAAAACTCTGTAATAAATGAGAAAAGAAAACTATGTTTAACAATTCATATACCATCATATGTATTAAATTGTTATTGTCGCGCTGCGATAACTTTTATATCTTATTTCTATGTAAAACATAATCTGACTAACATAAATTGAGAAACATGCAATGAGTATTTTTTTTTATTCCATGTCTACAACTACGAGTCATTCTGTATATATATATTGTTACGTCTGCACTTCGATTTCCCCTTGCACCCCATCCGTCTTCCTCTCGTTTATTTCACACGCGTTCCAAAGTATCTAATTAATTCATAAACATTAGTTCGTAGAATTCTTTTTGTTATAACTATTTAATATCACCGCGCCTAGCGACATCGAAGCCGGTGAGAACGACTTCGCCGATACGATTCGCGGAACAATCATTTACGAAGTCAGCGTTTATCGTGTGAATAAAATGTATCCATTACATTGAATAAACGTTGACTTCTTCTTCTTTTTTTTCGTTCTCTTCCTTTCTCCTCGGAGAAGTCAGTTGAAGCCCATCCATCGTAAAAGGAAGTCGAAAATTAGCTCCGTGGACCGATTCACTTCATCTCTCAAAAAGGGAGTTTTCTATGTTCGTTCTATAAGTCGTTGTTACGGGCTTTGAAATTCTGTTATCGCGCCAAAGTAAATTATTCGTTAAGATAAAGATGAAAATCATAGTGCGAAAATAAACTAGTTCAAAAAATAATTGTGCGAAAATTAAAACAGCTCCAAAATTATTGTGCTACAAAAAAAATAAGTTAATTCAGAAATTTGTCGTGCAGTGAATAAATTGATTCAAAATTTCCGTGCAAAAAAAACATAATTGGTTTAAAATAGAATTGTTATGTAAAAGTCTGTTCGTATAGTTGAAATAGTGAAATTCGCATGAACACCTCGAGTCTTTTCAATAAAGAATAAATAAAATAGAAGTGAATGTGTCAAAGTGATTTCACGAAACCACGTTCCTGTCAACCCAAAACTCCTCAACCTTTTCCAACTACGCATAGTAGAGGCAAACAGGATCCCCAACTACCTACGTTCCTGCGCTTATACGATCAAGATTGCTATCTACGCAGCCTTCGTTCACATGCTCGTTCGGCATAAGTGCTAACTTCGGAAAACAAAAAAAAGGAAAAATAAATTCACTAACTGTTACAACTTGAAATTAACGGAAGCTTTTCCAAAATATAGTGTTCATTACACGTGCGACGTAACAGTACATTGACCGTTTGGCGATGAGTGTCATTTGTTATCTGTTTTATAACAAAAATCACATCCACACAATTGTTGTTTGTGGAGAGTATCTTGAATTTGCTTCTCGTCGTGCTCAGCCGTAATTTAAAAGTGTAGGAAAGTATTTAATTCTTATATTTGGTACAATTGAAAGTGTGAAATTTGTGCTATCGAGTGAAAAATTGATCAAGAGGCACTATCCGCTAAAAAAGGTAAGGTAAGTACATCTAAAAGATTTCAATCGGCATGGTTTGATAGGAATCCGAATGGAAAACTTGGGTGACGGAAGTTCCGGGTGATAAATATAAATTTCGTTGTGAGGCTTGCCAATCAACCTTACCTTGTGGTCGGACGGAAATTATAATGCTTTCATTAAATAAAATACATGTTAAAAATTTGGGCGTGTTGAAATTTAATCGCGAAACCAGTAAAATGTTTTTATCGTCGTTTTCATCGACCAAGACAAACACAATCAGTCTATCGTTGCCGTTGAACGAAAAATTTGATTTTAACGAGCGGGTAAAAATTTCAGAAATTAGATTAGCGACTTTTTTGCCGAGCATAATATTACTTGTTCCGTCACTGACCATTAGTGGCAGCACCTCCCGGGCTGCAATTATTCGCGCCCTTATTTTGAGTGGTTGGCGCATCTCGGTCATGCGCACAACCCTCATTAATATGCGTAACTCAACCGCGCAACTCATCAATACTTCTGGGCCTATCAACTACTCGAAACATCAGACCACTCATGCGCGCCCAATGATCACTCAATCAATCACCGGGGGCTAACACCTCACCCCACCTTCAACTCACCGCCAAACTCAAGAGGACGCCGACTCATCTTTTCAAGTCATTGTTCGACCAACTCTCATAGTGTACGTGTCCAACTCGTATTACTTCGTTTCGTACTTACTCATCTAAATTGTGCACTCAGTGGTATTGTTGTGAACTCATTAGTGAACTCATTAGTTAAACTCATTGTAACTCAATCAACTTAAGTGTATTCATTTTATAAGAGCGAATCATTGTGCGATCTGTTGTGTGTGTAAGTGTGCACCACGAGGGATTGTCTCGTGGCGTATGACCACGCGGTCAGCCATTCCAATTGTTACATTCATTACAACTCTTAAACTCAATATTTAATTTAACTCATTGTGTGCATCATCATTTAGTCAACTCATTGTACATTTCATTTCAGTAAAAGAGTGCTAATCACTGTTTATGGATACATCAGTGATACTCATCTATTGTGCACCCTCATTTAGTTCAACTCATCCGATTAGCATTCAACTCAACTAAAACTGTAACTCAACTCAACACTCAACCAAACCTGTAATTCAACTCAAAACTCATAGCTTAAGACAAATCATCTTTATTTTGTACAAGTGTGAATGGATGAATGAGACTAATAAACTGTTTATATATTTGTTAAAAATAATCTTGCCAAAATCTTCCACCTCAATCACCCCGACAAAATCCAGCACTTATTTTTTAAAGTGTTTTGCAACATCCCAAACATTACTATTTTCGTCGCATCTAAATTACTTGATGTCGTGAAGTAAATAGGTCGCCAACCCGGTGTGTTACAGGCTATGTCCTTGGGGAAAACAAAATGTACGCAAATCATTAATAAAGAAGTTTGTCGTAGAGAAACGGATCGAATTTCAATCGTGCTAAAAAAAAAAGATTTTCAGTGTATGTAGATGAAACGTCAGATTTAATAAATGATAAGTTGTTACCATTAATGGTTCGATACGTGGAACCAAGTAGTCTGCGCGTCAGATCCGAATTATTAAAAATGATAAATTTAAGTGCATCGGATTCCAGCGCGAATAACATTTCCAAAACATTTAAAAATGAATTAAGAATTAAAGGCACTCCGTTCAATTTGATCTTTGGCCTCGGTTACAATACCGCGGCCGTGATGATAGGTAGGAATTTATCTTTTAAGTCAAATTTGCTCAATTCGAATCCGCATCTCATTACTCTCCCATGCGTGTGTCATTCCGCAGCATTAGCTGCAAAAGATGCATGTCAGGTAATTGCGACCAGTTTATGCGGAGTCTTCCGTCTTTCATTTCCAGCAGTCCAAAAAGAACTGCCATTTTTCGCCAATTTCAACAGTTCTTCGACAATTGTACTCTAAATATTTTAAAATTCGGCGAAACACGTTGGCTTTCGCGTTATAAGTGCATCGAGCGGATTTTGAAAAATTGGAACGCGTTAGAGAAAATTTAATTGTGGAATTAATTGAAAAAGTCCGGAATGCAAATGATTTCCTCGAAGTATTAAAAAAAACCGTCAACAAAAGCTTATCTTTTGTTTTTAGGATTCGTATTAAATCAATTTAATCAATTCAACGCAAGTTTTCAGGCACGAACATCTCTTATTTGTGAATTGCAACCCGCGTCATTAGAATTACTTTTCTGGTTTCATCGTAAATATCAAAATCCCGAATTATTTACAAAATCAATTGTATACGCGAATACAATAAAGAATTTAGATTTTAGCGATTCAAATAGTCACCTACCTCTGAAAGAAGTGGATTTTGGCGAAAAGTGCATGGAATATTTACGCACCGAAATAAATGAAATTAATGTTGACGCGATCAAAAAGATCTATTTGAAATTTTACGTTAGAGCTAGTATTCAAATCCGCGATCGTCTTCCAGTAGATGATGTCTTTTCGAAAAATGTAACAGTTTTTGAAAACCAAACTGCATTGTTTCACGCGGATCAGGGTTCTTCAGTAAAAAAAATAATTCAAGTCAATGATAAATTTGGCGGATTGGTTGCGAATCAATCAAATCGTGATTAGTGGATAGATTTATTTAATGTTGATCCGGAAGTTAAAACCGAATGGTCCAATTTAGATTTTGATGAGATGTGGATTCGAATCTCGAGTCGGTATTCGAATTTAAAAATCCTCGCGAATATTTTGAGAATTCTTCCACATTCTAATGCCGAGGCGGAACACGTTTCTTCCCTTATATCGGACGTAAAAACCAAGAAGCGTTGTAATATGTCAGCTGAAACTTTAAATTGAATTTGTGTAATAAAGACCGCGTTGAAAACTTTCGGTAATATTACTTGTTCAGAGCCATGAATATTTAGTGGAGATTGAAAAAGGAATTAACAGTTAAGACAGCGATATAACTTGGTTTTTCTTAGTTATATGACGGTATTTTTATATCTCTGTTATATTTAGTAATTATCCCATGAGTTATTGCAATTTTTATAAGACGTATTTTCCAATCGTTTAAACATAATAAGATTTAGCTTCATTGGCATTTTGAATATGTTTACCAATAATTCATTTAGTGTCCTCATCCATATTTTTTATAATATGAATATAGATTCTAATCCCAATATATACAAGGTTACCCATATTCCAAGCGCCCATTTAATTTTTAAATAAATCAAAGAAAACACCATTTTTTGTCTGTTCGTCATGTAAATCATTCAATTAGGTTCAAGTAGATTTGTTTACATCATTGCTTGACTATGATATCTCGTAAATGGCCTCTACGGCGTATTGTGCCCGTTTTGCAGCATTTTCCATGGTTTTCTTCAACATTACGACCGGAATGGCGGCTATTTCTTGACGGATGTTGGTTTTCAGCTCTTCTAGGGCTTTTAGTTTGTTAACGTAAACCTTTGATTTCCAATAACCCCACAAAAAGAAGTCTGGAGACGTTAAATCTGGTGATCTTGGCGGCCAATCGAAATCACCATTTTTTGACATCACATGGCCAGGGAACAATTGCTTCAAAAAATAAATTGTAGTACGGCTTGTGTGTGGTGGCACGCCGTTTTGTTGAAACCAGTAGTGCCCCATACGTTTTCGACGAATAATTGGCATGAAAAAATTGGTTATCATATCGCGATAACGCTCCTGATTGACAGTAACCGTGTGGCCATTATCATCTTCGAAAAAGAACGGTCCAATGACGATTTTAGCACAAACGCCGCACCAAACAGTGACTTTTGCATCGTGAAAAGGTACCTCTTGAATCTCTTGTGGATTTTTAGTGGCATGAATACGGTAATTTTGTTTGTTTACCGTTCTGCTCAACTGAAAATGAGCTTCATCGGTCATGATAATTCTATGCCAAAATTGCTCGTGTTTTTCAGCCATTTCGATGACTCTTTGGGCCCATTCCAATCGACGTGGCTTATCGGTAGGCAACAATTTTTGTGTCAATTGAATCTTGTACAGAAACAAATTCAAATCAACAGTAAAATGCGTTGTAAAGTGGATCGGGGAATGCCGAGCTGCTGAGAACGGCGTTTTTGGGATGTTGTTGGTGACTGCTCAACACTGGCTCGTACGGCTGCAATATTCTCATCCAATCACCTCGGTCGCTTTTTATTTTGCCTCTTTGAGTTAGCAAGAGCATCACCAGTTGTAAATCTTTCATACAAGCGATAAATTGTTTTCTTGGAAGGCGCACTTTTCACTGTATTTATTTTTTTAAAAGCACGTTGAGTTTTCACTATTGACTTGTTTTATTGAGTGTAAATTTCAACAATTTTAGAGCGTTCGCATGGCGTGTACTGTTCCATGGTAAAAATCTGCTTCGAATGACGCTTCAAACGCGGTATGTCATTAGCCGATTTGACTTCGCTGTCAAAAGTTACAGGGTTGCCTGATGGGCGCTTCGAATATGGGCAACCTTGTATTTTTATGATATATCTGTAAAATGTATAGCGTATAATAATTCAGTTCAAGACCTTAGAGTAGCCTCGGAACAATGGATATGACCGCTCATTCCGGACCTAAGGGACAGACCCTCCCTCTTATGGAAGCCCCCGATTTGTACCTTCAATTGATCTTATTGGTTATAGATCAACACGTACCGTCCAGCCTGATAATTTCCGAGGTGAAGTAAAAATATTGTTTCTTGTATAAGTTTAGTTCTCAGTTATCTCTCGTTGCAAAAATATAGTTACGAGTTGAATCTCATCACAACAAAAAATAATTGAAGTGATTTTCTCGAATTGCATTCTCCACTCTCGATATAAATCAAGCTATCCATTTTTCATACGTCTCGTAACTATATCAGTAATTTGTCTCTTCATGCAGTGTTTTATAAAGTATTGAAATTCGTGTCCGTTAATACCAATGTAATTATACATACATTTTAAATAAGTAAACGAAATAAATTAAAGATATAAACTTATAGCTTTCGAGGGTTCACTTCAAGTGTAATTATTTACTGACGATCGTGATCCCAATACTGAACATAAAATAAGCGCCACTATATTAACATACAGTGGTTGAATGAATAGAAGTGAGTGAAAAACCCAACACGATTCTTCGCATCACACCAACATCTGTTCAACTCAAAACACTGCTCGTACCATGTCGGTAACGTGGGAGCATTTAAATTTGATGAATGCAGATATTTACGATCAGCCTTAAGCAGATTGTGAAAGTAGCCTCACATTATTTGCAACAACAGACCATGCCGATTAGTTTTATAATTTTAAAGTTTGTATTATATGTAAATAGAAAAGGGAGGTGGTTTTAATAGGTAAAAATCCTGCACACTGTAGAGTACGGGCTCTGCAACGTCTAAGAAGAGTTCCAACTTCCCTCGGAAAAAAACAAAAAAAAAGATCCCCTATTATAAATATATATATAGGGAAAGCCGGGGCGGAATGGGGTATTTAGTGGAAAATAATGTTTTTGAACATCAAAGCATTGATAGAACAAGCTGAAATTTTTTATAACAATATATTGTTGTATGGCAAACACGGATATAGACACATATTTACAGTAAATAAAAGAATATTATTTTTATGATGGAAAATATGAAACATTGTCAAACACCTCGTTCCGCCCCGGGCCCGGGGCGGAATGGGGTAGTGATTGAGAGTTATAACTATCCGATTGGAGTACGTGTTTGTAATCTATCCATACAGTAGTGAATATTTGCAGCATGAGCGATAAAGACGATCAGTAATTATGGAATATGTTCTATATGAAAGGTATAAAAATACACATGTACAGTCGTGATAATTAAATTCAACTATGGAACATTGTTTTAATATAAGAAAAAAATACAGTCAATACATTGCTGCTCGTGTCACAGGCCTCTCCGCCGTATTGTTTTGAAGTATAAAAAAAGTCTTATTTATAAATAGTATTTAAATTAACAACAATTGCATTTAGAAGAAAAAAAGTATATTATTATTTTCACAATTCGTAAAAATCGAAAAAACACTGTTCAGTAAAAAATATTTGAAAATAGTCTTTTAGTCTTTTTTATCATCGTTATCACATAATTTGCACGCAAACACTGCCTCATCGTTCTCACTATCAACTCCTGCACAAGAATTGTGCGCCCATTTTTTACAGATGGAACAGGCGATCCATCCTTCGATTGACTCTAAGTAAAATCCACCGCAATAGAAACATTCGCAGTCTGAAAACTCATCAGAATCACTCTCATTAGTCGTGAGTTTTTTCAGCTCCTTCTTTTTTTCATTTGTCTTCAGGCTCTTGTTTTTTCTATTCGCAGTCTTTGATTTATTATCTTCGTTGAATAACTTTTTTTTCGCCCTTTCTTCCTTGACACACCTTTTTTCTTCTTGATCTTTTAGCGTGTCCTCCAGTTCTTTTTTATACGGGGATTCTGTTAAGGCAACAGTCTTCCCCCTTTTCCGGTTTGTCCTTTTTACGTTTGCCTTTACCTTAGGAATGGGCATGATATCCTCAGGTGAAAGTGCGAATGGTGAGGTAGGCATAACAGGTGTCGTCTTCAAGGGTTCAGCGAGACTCAAATCCTCATTGAATTGTCTTTACCGGTGTTTCATTATCACGTGCAATGTCAGTTGCGTCAGCTGGAAGAAAATCTTCCTCATTGAATATGGATGGATCAGTAGGCCAAATTCCTGTGGCTTGAAATCCATTCATGGCAGTTTTCATATTGGCGCTTTGAATGAAAGCTGCTCCAAAAAGCGTTGAAATCTGGAACAAAGTCACAGCTTTCCCTGGGTTGCTTCGTAGCCATTTTCGAAGCTGCTCATTATAGTAATGGCTTAAGGGTTTCATGAAAAAAACATCAAGCGGCTGAAGTCTGTGAGAACAATATGGCGGCAAACATAGCATTGCCACACCATTCTCTCTCGCGTAGTCAATAACCTCTATGCTCTTAGTGTGCGTTGAGTGGCCGTCTAATATAAGAAGATCTGGAGTGTTTTTTGATGCCTGAGAAAACACTATGAACTTTTTAAACCATGCAGAAAATAACTCTGCTGTCATCCAACCAGTGCTGTGCACCTCTGCCCAACTCCTTGGAGGCAACCCAATCTCAAACTCCATCTGCATTCTTTTCCTACGGAAAATCAGCATTGGGGGCATATATGCTCCACTTGCAGACATACAAATCAGGCAGGCCACATTTTCTCCTCTCTCAGCCGATGTCAAGAATCCAACTTGACGCTTTCCTTTAAGAGCAATGATTTTTGAACTGCTCTTGGGATTTACTGATATACACGTTTCATCGCAGTTGTATATTTGAGCAGCTGTAAAGTTATGTTTGTCAATTAAGTTCGTAAGTAACGAAAAAAAAACTATTTACAGCAACTTTATTAAAGCCCATGGCTCTTGCTCCAGATGTTGATTCGGGCTGACAAAGAGATAAAGTAAGATGTCTCTTCAGAAATCCTTTGACCCAATCCTGACCTGCGATTCCATTATTGAATTTGTGACTGATGCCGTTTCGCACAGCTAATTGATAAGCTAAGATACGCAAGTTTTTCATTGATAGACCAAACAACCTAGCCTCCATTGCTTTTAAATAACCAACTAGCTCAAGTTCTTGCTCTTCACTAAATACTTTTTGGAATTTTCCAGCTGTTTTATCAATTATATTGTCCGGATTTTCCCTCTTTTTTTTCACGTATCTCTCTAACGTAGATTTCGGCACGCTGAACTTTATTGACGCCTACAAATAACCTGATTGACCAGATATAACTGCATCGACTGCGTTATTCATAGCTTCAGTAGACCATGATTGTCTATTTGTGGTTCTTTTGTACTCTCGAACCATTTTTAATTGAAAAAAAAACAGGGTGTGATGTTGAAACAGTCAATACACTCACAACACTTGTACACACACAATTGTATTTTGGTGACTTCTTTTTTTCAACAATTCACTACACGTTCCCAATTGAAGTAAGACAAATAACTGACTAACTTATTCTCAAATTCTTTCGTTAACACCTCGGTAGGCGTATTCTTGAGACTTTCGTTGAGTACAAGTGACCAATAATTATGTACATAGGTGGAGTCGACATTTCGTTAATAAGGATATTTAGCTACTAACAGAGTAGTAACAGAGTAGTACGTCATTTGATTCAGCATGAACATAAAGGGTATTGTTCTTAATGTACTTTTAATGGTTGGAAATTCTGAAATAGCGTCCCAACAATCGTAGTAATGAATTGTTGCATTCATTGCTCGAAAATTTTTAGTTAGAAAGTTCAACTGACAATTACCTATTGAACTATAATTTTATCTTTTCACATTATCGCAACATTCTTAATATTAATATAAGATATCTTCCGTAAATGCATTCATCCATAAATTATATTTAAGTATTAGGGAACTTGGAAGGAATTAGGGGAACGTTGGAAGGTGAATACGTGAAAGGTTGTTAGAGGAGAAAAAAGTGAAAAAAAGGGAGGAAAAAGGATAGGAGAGTACAGAAAAAGAGTGAGAAAAGTTGGAGAAAAGAGAGGAGAGGAGAGAGACAAGAAAGAAAGGTGTAAAAATAGGAAGAAGGACGAGAAAGGGAGAGGAAAGAAAAGAAAAAGAAAGAGGTTAGGGTAAAGAGAGAAAAAGGGGAAACAAGATGGCGACAAAGAGAGGTCCGGGGAGGCCGGCGAAGGGAATTGGAAGTGGAACGGAACAAATGGGAAAGAATATGATACAGTATATGACGGCAAAGGAAGGAGGGAGCCACAGGGTGATACACTCACCGCCAAATAAAAGGCGGGAAAGTAAGGAGTTACAGAAGAAAGAAATGGGAGATGAAATTGAACCAAGAAAAGAAGGGGGAATAGAGGGAAAAGATACAGAAAAGAAAGGAGGAAAAGAAAGAAGAAATGTGGAGAATATGAATAAGAATAAGAAAAAGGAGAAAGAAGAAAATAAGAAAAAGGAAGAAGAAGAAAGAGAGGTCGAGAGAGAAGATATAGAAAAAAGGAAAGAAGAGGATGAAAGGGTAGGAAAGAAAAAAGAGGATGCAGAAAAAGACAAAAAGAAAGAGATAGAAGAGTGGAAAGTAGAAAATTTGGTGTTAAAAGAAATGATTAGTGAAATAAAGAAAGAAGTTGAGTGACTCGAGAGTGAAGTAAAAGAGGAGAGAGAAAAGAGGGAGAGGGAGAAAGAAGAAATGAAGGGAGCAGTAGAAGAAATGGAGAGGAAGTGGGAGGAAGAGAGAGAGAGGAATATAATAATAGAAAATATGATTAAAAAAATGGAAAGGAAAGAGGTAGAAAAGACAGGGAGATAGAACGCGGAGGGGGAAAGAGAAGAAGAGGAAGAGAAAACAGAAGGTACTAGAAGGAGGAAGGAGGAAGAAAAAGATATGAACAATGATAGAAAAGAAATAGAGTGGAATAAGAAAAATAAAAAAGTGGAAAAAGAGTGGAATAAGGAAATGAGAGAAAAAGAGCGAAAAGGAAGGTGCGAGGTAAGGGAAGAGGGAGAGAGAGGTGGAGAGGAAGAGAGAAGGGTAAGGAAACCAAAGAAAATGGAAGAGGATTACATGAGATACGAGTTAAAAGAGAGAAGGGAAAGGAGAAAGAACTTAGTAATAAGAAAAGAAAGGAGAGAAGATGAAGAAGAGAATAATGAGCAAATGTTTAAAAAAGTGTGCCAGAGACTAGATATAAGAGAAAACGAGGTAAGAATTAAATATGAAGGTAAAAACAAGATTAACATGGAATTTGAAAAAATGGAGACAAAACTAAGAGCGATGGAAAATAAAAGGAATCTACGAGGTATGGAGATATGGGTAGTAGATGACCATACAAGAAGAGAGATTGAGGTGCAAAAATGGTTGAGACAGGTGGCAAGAGAAGAAGAAAGTAAGGGAAAAAAGACGAAAGTAGAATACCAAAAAATAAGGGTGAATGGGGAATGGTGGAAATTTGATGAAAGGAATGCAGAAATAAGAAGGATGACATTTCGTGGGGAAAGGAAAAAGAGTGATGAGAGTAAGGAAGGAGGAAGAAGAGAGTAAGAGTGTAAAATGTGTAACGTGGAATATTCATGGAACAAGCAGGTGTCAAGAGATAAGAAAGTTTATAGAGAAATATGACATAGTGATTTTACAAGAAACGTGGGCGGACAAAAAAAGAGTACAAAGCGTATTGAATAAATTAAGTAAAGAGCAAAAGTATTGGTGGAAAGAAGCAGAAAAAAAGAAGGGGAGCAAGAAAGGACGAAACGCGGGGGGGCAGATTGTAGGGATAAGAAAAAGCATAGCGAAAGAATGGAGTGTAAGGGAATGGGAGAATGGGCTAGAAATAAAAAAAGGAAAAGAGATATGTATAATAACAGTGTATGTGAATGAAGGGATGAAAAAAGTAGAGAATAAGTTGAGAGAAATAATTGAAGACGGAATGAGGGAATGTGAAAAAGTGATAATATGTGGAGACATGAACGCAAGAATTGGAGAAGAGAAAGCAGGAATGAATGAAGAGTGGGAAGAGGATAAAGGTAAAGAGAGAAAATCGCAGGATAAAAAGATTGATGAGAATGGAAAAAAGTTGATAAAAATATGCGAGGAATTGGGACTAACAGTGATGAATGGGAGAGTAAAAGGAGATTGGGAGGGGAAGATAACATATGTAGGAGGAGGAAGATTGTACGAAGGATCGGTGTTAGATTTGGTAATAGTGGTGGATAGAGGAAAAAGGGACAGTGTAAAGGAGGTGAATGTGGTAGTAAGATCGGTGTCGGATCATCTGCCAGTCGAGTTCAAGATTGGACAAAGAGAGAAAAAAGAAAGGGAAAAACGGGAACAGGAAAGGAATGGAGAAAGAAGAATAATTATGAATAAGGAAAAAGAAGAGAAAGAATTTACAAAGGTAGTATTGAAAAAAGTGAAGGAAGGGAGAATAGAAGGGGAATGGGAGGAAATGAAGGACGCGATATGGCAAGGAGCTGAGGAAGTTGGGATTATAAGAGATGTTGTTAAAGGAGGAGGAGGTAGAGATAGAGGTAAAGAAATGTCAAGAGAATGTAAAAAGCTAAGAAAAGAGGTATGGAAGAAACTAAAGAAGTGGATAAAGAATAGGGAAAGGAAAAATAAGGAAAGCCTGATTGAAGCAAGGAAGAAGTTGAAAAAAAGGATAAGGGAGGAGACAAAGGAGTGGAAAAAGAAGAAATGGGAGGAGATGAACAAGGCAAAACACACAGGAGAGTGGTGTAAGGCACTGAGAAAATTCAGCGGAAGTAGGATGAAGAAGGTAGAAAATGAAATTGAAGAGGAGAAATGGGTGAACCAGTTCGAGCAGATGTTATACAAAAGAAAGGAAAAGGAAGAACAAGAGGGGAGAAGGGGGGGGGGGGGGGGAGGAAGGAGAAGTAAGAAAGGAAAAAGAAGAGGAAAAAATGAACAAGGATATAACAGAGGAGGAGGTCAGTGAGACTTCAGGACGAATGGCAGCAGGAAAAGCGACGGGGGAGGATGGGATACCTGTGGAGTGTGTGAAGAGTTTACATGCAGGAGCAGGAGCAATAGTGACGGAAGCGATGAATAGGATATGGAGAAGCAGAAAAGTACCAACAGGATGGGAGACAGCGAAAATAGTACCAATATGGGGAAATAAATAAAACAGAGAACTATAGAGGGATTGCACTACTGGATGCAGGGTATAAAGTATTAACAAATCTTATGGCTAAGAGAATAAACGAATGGGTTGAAGAAAAGAGAATTTTGAGGGAGAGCCAAGCAGGGTTTAGAGAAAAGAGAGGAACGAGAGACCAAATTTTTGTGTCGAATGCAATAATAAATAGCAAAATAAAAGAAAAAAGCGGGAAATTATATGCGGCATTTATAGACTTCAAGGCAGCATTTGACAGCGTAAACAGAAAAAAGCTAATGGAAAAA
>CAJUYH010008069.1:0-16180 GCA_910591685.1 Galerucella tenella | reverse complement strand
CAAACATTGACAAAAATAACAATAAAGAGGATTTTTAGTATTTTTTAAAGCATGATTTCAAATGTTCTTTGGCAATAGGGATTAATAATAAAAAAAATCGTTGCTGAATTCCAAGGGTCGTGAGCTTTTCCGGATCCGAAATAACCTATGCCAATTATGGAAGTTGGTGAAACAATAACAATGTTAAGAGTGTTGCAAATGGAAAGATTAGATTATACACCAATACCATTTCGGCCAAATTACATGGAAAATATTTATTTAATTTTGACATATAAAGTGACATTTTGGAAAACTGACTACCGTTATCAACTGGTATATTTTACGTAGCTGGTTAGGAAATGAAATAGTTATTTGCGCAACCAGTTTGGAAAAGCACAATTTTTCGTAACGAGCGAAGCGAGTTTTTCCAACAAAATAAGGTCCTACCACATAGTGTCCAATTATAATTATACCAACCCATACGTTCATATACCACCTAATCTGACTGATGGTGACGACATGATGGGGATTTGATGTGAAATAGTAATGAAAATTGTGCCTGTTCACACTTCCAGTTTTATTAAACGTAGCCTTGTCGCCAAATAACACGGAGTCCATAGAATGCTTTTGCACTTGTGTTTTTTGAAGTACCAACTCACAAAACTGAGCCCCCCTCAAAAACGTCATCCCCTAACTGATATGATAAGGATGCAAATGATTTGTCGACAGATTCTTTGCACTGAGCTGTTCTCTTGAGATTGTACGGATGCTCCTATTAGTCCAGTAACTGAAGACCTGAAAATAGGCAAACCTATCAATATATTTGTCCAATTTTTTTTTTGATTGATCTGTAGGTCTTGACAGGTACTTCAAAGGGAGAAAAAGTTCTCCAAGATTTTCCCTTGGCTAAGGGCCCAAAATGGCCCCTAAAGTCCCAAAAAACGGTTTTCCGCCAATATCTCCCGGAATACGCAAGTAAGACAATTTTTGTTCCAATGAAAAATGAAGGTCGTTAAATTATCTACAAAAATGGTCCTCATCATTTTTTCCGCAACACGAATATTTTTTGCGAAAATGGCCTTTGAAAAAACCAAAATTTTTACACCGAATATTTTTGGTGGTTTCTTACTAAATTTCTGCTCGAGGGCCTCGGAAATACATAGATTTTCACGTTAGACTTTGGAGACCAATTGTAGATGGCGCCAGCGGAATACTTGCACTCGCTAAATTGTGGTGTATACACATGAAAATCCGGGTACCAATCGTTTTTCCGGCAATTATTGGCGTATTTCACACGATTTTTGTGTGTCACAGCAACACTTCGTGTCTCTTCATTCTATTAGTCAATGTTCAGTGTAATTTCGAAAGGATATAAGTCGCAAATTTACTAGAAAATTGCGAAATCTTATTGCTCCATGTGGCAGTCTTGAGTGACGGCGTTTTGGCTACTAGTAAGTCAATACCTATAGAAGCTGATAATAATAATTTTTTGATAAATATTCTTCGCATTTGTTACATTTTTTGCAAATTTTTCGCAAACTTCATAAGGAACAGTATAGGTGCAGGATTTCAGAAAAAAACAAGGGATTTTCAAACAAATACCATTTATTATTATAAAAATTAGGTTGAAAATACAAAATACATAAAAAAATTCAGAGTTAAACCAATTCATGTCTTCAGATTCATCCTCTTCATCATCAGTGTAATGATCGTCGCCTATTACCTCTTGCTCTACTTCTTCCTCTGTCCCTCTTGTCCCTATTCCTTGTTTTTCCAGCTCCATTTCTATCTCATTATCTTCCAACCCCTCTGTTTCTCTTTCCACCCATGTTTCTTCCACCTCCCCTTCAAGCCCTTGTGGTTCTCCTTCCACCTCTAATTCTTCCGGGAATATACCTCCATTTTTCTCATAATTTAAACACTGTGTCAACTGACATGAACCACAGATAGAGGAGCATTTCAAACCTGCTTCTAAACATGAACAATTCTTCTCGCAGCCTGTTTTGCACTGACAAAAAATAATCTTCAAGAGTTCCGGGGGGGCCGGATTCTTTGTGGTCTGAATCGGCAGCAGTACATCCTCTGCACATTTCCACCCCCATTCCTCTGGTGAAAGTTCGTTTCCCAGCCAGCTTTGAACTTGTAAATACACCCTATAAAAGTGCTGCCTAGCAGCTTCAGCGGTGGGGGGCAAGCATTCCAGTTTTATCGCAGTCTTGTTTTTGTCCAATCCAGCAAACCTCCTTCTTTATTTTCCCTCTTGATGCAACACTAGCGAGTCAAAATTGTCACTTATTCACTTTAAAAAATTCTTCTTTTTAATTGATCAATTGATAATCGTAAAATATTTATATAATGATTTATAAAATATTTATAAAATTCGTGCAAACGGTTACGACTGCTCCAAAAAACAACAAAAATTTAATGTCAACAAGAGGAGACCACTGGAGTGGGCGCGTGGGTACACGTGGTAAGGTTGGGTACGATTATCTCTGGTGGAGGGAGCATAAAAAACTTAAAAGAGGCGTACAAGAGAATAATAAATATAAAAGAACGGCGCTCAAATATGGGGAACAAGTTATATGGATGGGAAGGTCAAAATATAAGCTTTAATTCAGTGTGGGTATTAATTCTCAAAAAATTAACAGCGGAGAACAAAAAGCATTTGAAAAAAAAGGCCGGTTTTCACCCGTGTTACCAATTTTCCCAGTCTCTGGAAAATGAGTGCATTGTATTCCGAATAAAAATATTGGTTCAGAGAGTACACATAGTAAGCTTTCGAATGGTGTGCATTTAATAACAAAATAATTGAACATTAGTTCTTTATTTTCGCTTGTTTACAAGATTTGTGAGAACTCCGAAAACGACTGAAAAATGCAAATAAATAAATAAACTTTTTATTGAAACGCCACAAAGATACTGAAAAAAAATTCTAGGAACATTCAGGACCTCCCCAGACACCATTTGAGAAAACAAGGGATAATAAACCATTTGAAGTAAATAAAATGTCAATGATTTAATGGAAGAGGCCAAAATATTGGGGAAAAATAACATTGGCCACTTTTTGCAATGTCCTCGACGGGCGAGAACGGGGTTTAAGGTACACATTTTGATACCTACGGATATTCCCATTACAATGAACTTTAAATCATCGGAAAATATTAATTCTTGACCAAGTTCTGGAAGAATTTGTCCGCCGGTTTACAAGTTAATTTTATAGACGGTAGCATTTCTAGAGGTAGTGCAGCCGCGTAAGCGAGGGGACGTGTGGATGCGATTATCTCGGAAACTATTGAACTCTGGAAAAAAATGATAGGGACTATTTTTGTGTATAATTTAACAATTTTCACTTTTTACTTTAACAAAAATTGTCCAAATTGCATATTTCGGGAGATATTGGCGGAAAACCGTTTTTTGGGACTTTGGAGGCCATTTTGGGCCCCTAGCCAAGGGGCAATCTTGGAGAACTTTTTCTCCCTTTGAAGTACCTGTCAAGACCGACAAATCAAGCCAAAAAATATTATTGGACAAATATATTGATAGGTTTGCCCTTCAGTTAAAGGACTATATGGGAATTATCAGCTACTGCTAGTAAACATTCATTGTAGCTTCTTCTGTGATGAGAGTTTTGGTTTCGCCTTCCTTCTCATACATCACCGATTGAATCGTCCTAATAACTTTTCAAATTCAATTCTATTTGGTAGTCGGCGTTCTGGACAACGTTCGTTATAAATGCTCATTGCATGCAGACAATTTTTTGTACTTTCACCAAAAATCCACAACATATATTATCTATCAATATATTACGGGGGAAGTAGATTTTATTTGTAAAAAGGTATGACGAATGTCATGAGTGTAACAAATGCATTAGCAAAACGTGAATATTTGTTGATATTTCAGAGCCACTTTCACTACCAATCTCATTACTAAGAACGCTAATGCTGATATGTTTAACTATTTAAAAGAACTTCTTGAAAAATCTGACCCCTCTGCACATGCTTTAACACTTATGCTGCCATGTCAGCCGTTGGCGACTGACAGATGTTTACTTATATGGGCCATATCAGTCTTTTTAAGACACGGAGCGACCTTCCGATTAAACCCGTGTCTCAGACCGGCCCCACAAGTGATGCTAGAAAATCATAGGTAGCACAAATGGTAGGGCCGTCGTCAGTCGTTTTTGACTGACATGGCAGCATAAGTGTTAAAATAGTATATTATGCAATGAGCACAAAATGATGCCCATTTTGTTGCGATATGCATACGATACTTTTTCTATGACAACATATCGTTCACGTTTAATACATGCATACATTGCAAAAACTTTGATAGAAATGAACTGATAATATTGCATTACTCCGAATTCCCCGCTAATGGACTTTCTATCAGAAT
Organism: Galerucella tenella; assembly: GCA_910591685.1. NCBI lineage: Eukaryota > Metazoa > Arthropoda > Insecta > Coleoptera > Chrysomelidae > Galerucella > Galerucella tenella. Next base: position 11,809 of record CAJUYH010008069.1, on the reverse strand, counting down.
TGAAATATGAATTGAAGAAATATGTACATTTTTTTTATTGCCACTTCTAATAGGTACACAGGAATAAAAGCCTATAAATATGTATTTGTCGAAAACAACTATAAAATTACTCGCTACTTAGTAAAACTTTGACAGAAACGATCTGCCATTTCGCATTTGTTGCTTAGCAACTTGCCTAGCAGCCGATGCAAAAATGAAATTCTGTACAAAATGTGCTTGTTTATGATTGTAGTTATGGTTGACCATTTATCGAGGTTGTCGTAGAAAAACCACATTTTAACACGTTAATTGTTGTGAATAATAGTTATTTGTCCAGCCAGTTGGGAATAGCACTATTTTTCGTAACGAGCGGATTTCAAAATAGCGCGAATCCCGGGAAATAGTGTTTTTCAACGTGTTCCACAAAGTATTTTTTCCAATTTTTAATGGGATGTGATTATTTGAATTTAAATTTAAAGTACATGAAACGTCCCTACGAGCGTCCCTCGTAGATTTCTTCCAAGTCGCCTAGTAAAATTGGAGATGCTTATTTGTTACTTTGGAAGCAAGTACCTATTATTTATTGGTAGCGAAATTCACTTTATCTACAACTGTCATGTAACGGGTACGATTTGACACTATTTTCAGTGCGTTTTCGAATACATTACCGCACTAGTGCGATAATAAGAATCTAAGAAAATATTAATACCAGAATTAACAATTTGAAATAACACAGGAAGCTGCATTTTCAGTATCCGAAGAAAGATTGTCTTCGCTTAACCTTTTTTTTATAGATTTTTGTTCATTCAACTTTGACAATTTGATGACATAACTAAGTTATTTGAGAAATATTTCACTTTTCGTAATTGGTTACAAAAAATAAGACGTTTTATAACGTCAACGAGTTTATAAAGTGTCACTTTATAGGTATTACAAAATAAGAAAACAATATTTATCTAATTTTGACATATAAAGTGACATTTTCAAAAACTACCGTTATCAAATGGCATATTTAACGTAACTCGTTACATAATGGAAAATATTATGCAACTGGTGACTAAAGATTCATTTCATCGCCAGTTAATAAAAACAAGACAGAAAAGAAGAATGTCGCATCATATAAAATTGAGGACAACAACAACTGATAAGGTCCATCTAGAAAAATATTTACTCTTATTTTATGGAATACAAAAATGGATGACACATTGTTAACAGTTAGCTAGGTTAATTTAGGAAGACGTAGAATTCATGGAAGTAGGCTTAAATATTTTTGCAAAATATCTGGGTATTGATACTTGAAGCAGCAACAATAAAAATGTCAAGCCAAATGAATACTATTAGTGTGAATAGCATGGAAACTGACGAATCGAATCGAAATGCTTAGAGTTCCTGCATGTAAACAGTCATGTTGTCGTTTATAAGAAAATTAGTTGTAATATGTGTTTTCGTCAAAATTAGATAAAATCTTGTATGAAACACGTAATGAAAGCTTGTGTTACTCGAGTCATGTTGCGGAAACTCGCTCGTTCGTCCCGCAAAACATTCAACTCGCTACACAAAATGACCCACTCCATAACTGGTTGCATAAATAGCTATTCAAGTACTTTACTAGCCTTCGCATCAGTGCCATAATAGTATATTATTAAACGAACAATTTATGATAGCCATTATTCACGCTGGGTGACGTTTGCGTCCCGAGCCGCAGACGAGGGGCGCAAGTCACCCGAGTGAATATTGGCCATAAATTGCGAGTAGAATACTATATTTTGTCCACGACCCTTGATTTCTTTATTAAATAAAAGTCAACTAACCTCCAGTTCATGAAGTTATAATATGTAAACATATACCTAGTAAGCTTTCGATTTTTCTGGCAGCAGTCCTATAGTTCTATAGCAAAAGAAATCTATGTTCTCAGTGTTGTGTTTCAGCTTTTGTAGTATAGATGGCGCTATAAAATTATTTTTATTCAATTTATTGCTTGATAATGTTCTTAATTTTGAGCTACCTCAAAAATGAATTTGGGAATAAACAAAAATTGTATGTTGTGTGCACAAATACTCAAGAATATGAAGGAATTAAAAACAATCTATTTCAATATTGGACAATTAATGGTGTAGATACCTACCAATGAAAAATTATTCATAGAATCTGAAATTTATCCTGTATTCTGTGTACCAAAGGTGGTCAGTAATAAAATAACTTAATTATTATAGGTATTCACTAAAATTCATGATAATTATTAATATTGAATTATTGGTTATATAATGACAATTTCTTCAAGTATTTTTTCAATCTATTGACAAATTATTTATTTTTCTACTTGTTTTATTTGTTTCTTGTTCTTGCTCACAGTATATATTAACAAGAAGTCGATTACTTACATGATTATTGAAAGTATTACTAGCAAAAATGACATAAAATTCACATTGATGATTCCCACAATCAATCCTATACTATATAGTGGTTTGCCTAACTAGTGCGGAAAGTGATACTTTTCCGCACGAACGACGCTTTGACTGAAAACATCTTACAATTGGATCACATTGTTATCCAACATTGCCCTATCGAAATCGTCTTCTATGAGCTCCTGAGTTAGCATCATTCAATATCCGTGCATTTTACTTTTCTTTAATATTCGAAAAATTGATGTGTGGCCAACGTTGAACAGTGTGGCTACTCTTCGACCAGAGCTATGTGGGTGTTCTTGAAACTCAAGTATAGTATCTTATTTCGTATTTCGTGTCTCACATGATCAAGCTCGCGAAACTGCTTTTCTATTTTGCTAATTGTTCTTGTTACTTGTGATATAGGCGTGAAATGAGCGAAAAACTTCCACTTGTGTCACAGTGAACGAAATCACACTCATCACTAATATCATGCAGGCAGAGAAAAAGTTGCTAAGGCTATGAGTTTTATACGAAAAAGAACAAAACTGTTTTTGTATTTTTATTTCATATCATTAAAAAGGAGCGAAGAAATGGTTTTCGCTTACTTCCTTAATTTCAAGAGCTGAATGGGAAATAGGTATTGAGTGTAATGTAGAGAGATTCTGGAATGAAATAATTTTCTTTTTTTAATGTTAATTATCGTGATAAATCTAAAAAGACTTAATATTTTCGGAAACAGTAGAAGATAGGTATAGGACATTGTACATGAATCATATTTAGAATTTTCTGCAGAATCCCAAAAAAATTAATAATATACAGGGGGTTGCATTTAAAATGAGAAAGCTGTTATTGGCAACTGCCACATAATACACCATATATAATTGCGCATTTAAAAATACAAACCGATGTGTCCAAGCGTTTTTCCCAACACGCTCCCATTTATTAGTTATCTAATTCATTCCATTGGGCTGTTCCAAATTTTTTAATATTCTAGCCTGCAGAAATTGGCTTCGACTCTTAATATATAAGCGGCGATAATTCCCTGGAGGAATGTGATCTTTTTCTACTTGAAAACTTTTGGGATTCTTTTTCTGGTAAATTTATTTCACTTTTTGTTAAATCAATTGAGTTCGGAATATGTTGAAATATTTAAATTATAAATTGACATCCTTCAACGTAAAATTACGATCCCTACCTTCAAACCCCTTCGAATGACAGGTACAACCTTTAAATTTTTAAATGGGGAGTATAGGCTTGTGATATAACGTTTGAAAGGTCTCTTCATTGTCTATTCAAAAATGTTATTCTTCTTAAGTTTATTGCCACAATTAAGAAAGAATGAAATAAAACCACGTGGTTACCAAAATTCACTACAATTCAATCAAAACGTGATAGAATGTAAAACACTAAATAGAACTATGGATGCCAATAAAATGGAAGTTATTGGTCCGATGCTGTGGAGTAAGAGGTCAAGAAACCAGAAAGAAGTAGAATTTTCAGGTTATCGTTATATTAGTGGGAGACACACTTCCCCGGCTGTGAGGAAGTCGAGCGGGAGTGTCCAGACATGGGATATGTACAATGACCGTGTAAAGAGAACTACCTTCTAGCAAAAGAAATAGTCACCTACGAGCGAAGTACTTGGGCAATACGGACGTTTAGACCATACAAGTCTCCGGGAGAAGACCAAATCTTTCCGGCCTTGCTTCAACAAGGCTGGGAGACCGTTGGCACAATTTTGGTGCATATCTTTCGGGCATGTTTGGCACGCAGGTATGTCCCCGAACAGTGGAGGCTGGTGAGAGTTGTCTTCATACCCAAGCCGGGTCGTAATACCTACACAGTGGCTAAATCTTTCAGACCCATTAGCCTAACATCCTTTGTGCTAAAAACACTGGAGAGGGTGGCTGATCGGTACATGAAGGAAAAGGTTGGGCTTAGGTGTCCTTTGCACAACAACCAACATGCTTTCAGGTGTGGCAAGTCAACCGAAAGTGCCTTGCACAAACTGGTAACCCAGGTGATATTTTTCTTTCTATACGCATGTAATTCCTAAAAAAATATTTCAATTTATAACCTAGATTTTGGCTTATTTTTTTGTTTCAATATTGCTAATACACACCGTCCCAAAAATGGGATGATATTGTTGTTCATTTCAATTCATTTCATGGAAATTTACAATTCACCTTATAACAAACAGTGTTAAAACACTCACAACGTCGAATATTTTGGTCGGCGTTATTTTAATAGTGAAAATGTTATTATACATCGGTATAAGTTACATCAAAAGCTTTTTCTTAACATCTATTCACCTTGAAGATTTACAGCGCTGTTACCGCCAACATTTTTGTACAGAATAAGCTCATGAAGCTGTCTTCTAACACTATTTAACATATCAATGATCGACCTAATTGCAAGCATCATTCGTTTTTTATGTCATTTAAATCAAAATGTTTTGCTTTGTACGGAATACTCATAACCACATAAAAAATCTAATGATGTAAGATCGGGTGATCGCGATGGCAATTCTATCGATCCTTGCCTCCCTATCCACCTATTGGGAAGTATTGCATCGAGGTTCTGCCGAACATTGAGTTGGTGATGTGGTGTTGCTCCATCCTGCTGAAACTATATTGGATTCACTAGAACTTGGGGGGTTTCCTGGATCAGGATATAAATTTGCCAAACTTGGAATGGCATCATTTTGAATTGAAGCCAAATAACAATCGCCATTCAAGTTCCCCTCTTCTTGACACAGGGCATGGGTCGAGAGTAGGTTACCTCCACAAGATTGGGAAAAGAGAAACTGGAGTGTGTGAGAGATGTGAAGTAGAGGATGATATGGGACATGTGTTTAGATGTAAGAAGAACGAGGAAGTTTTGAAAACGTTGGGAAATAAACTGGGAGAGGCGGTGAGAAGGACTCGACATGACATGTGAGAAGTGGGAGTGATTGAAGGGAGAAGATGACGTAGAGTGTGTGAGGGACCGCCGCCCGTCTTGAAGTATGCTAGGGTAGTGATTCCAAGTTTTTATCTCATCCAGTGAGAATTTTCTGTTGACTAGTAGCGGAAATTTTGCCGATTATCATGAAACTTCAGTGAAAAGTGAACTTATCAGAAAACTTGTATAAATGAATTGGAGTAAGCCAATAATAATTCAAAAGAGCCATGTATTTCTGATGATTACATTCATAACCACGAAAGATTACATTATATCAAACTTAAATATGTGACGCGTTTCGCTAACTCAGCAGCTTTCTTAAACGAGTGGAGGTATAATGAAAAAATTTAATTTATACAGTGCCTTAATACTGAATTCAACGGATATTGACAATATATTATAATCTACTTACATGGAAATAAAAAGCAGAAATTCAATGAATGAATTTCTAGGTAAACTTGTAATCCCATATTCAGACACAACAAGTTTAATATAATGTAGATTTTAACAAATTAAATTGTTTTATTCCATCAATCAGTATGGATCTACATCAAGTATGCAATTCTATGTATTTAATTTTTTTTCAATAATTTTAGTTGGATCACTCTATATTTTGAATCATTAGAGCTCGGGGGATATGCACTTGAAAAACCTTGAAATATGCACAAGAAACCGTTGAAATATGCACTAAAATATGCTTTTATGCATTTAAATATGCATTTATAAAAAACGCAATAATCTTTGTATTGAATATAATTCAATATATTACATGCTAGTAGAGAGTTATTGGAGACACGAATTTACTGCCTTGCAGTAATTTTGATGACCTTAAATAAATAGTGCTCGACCTTAAAACAGACTTAAAATTTGGAGTTATTGAAACATGAAACTCTATAATGACATTATATTAGGGAAGGTGTCACGGATGACACAGATCACCTACATATTGTGACATATAGATATCAAACATGAAATAAAGTCGGGATAGTGCACAGCAGTAATCGCGCACAAATAAGGACAAGCACTAACCTTAATAATGTTTTCCTTGTTCAAAACATCAAATGCGCATGCGTATATGTCACTATAAGGACAGTACTATTACTGCTTGACCGTATCAAAGTTCCAATATCTCTTTATTGTCACAGAAAATATTTATTAAAATTAGGTACCAACTCATTATTACACTTATTATTCTTATTAATCCTATTACTGCTTATTTTTTATAACTACCTAATATATATTTTTTAAAGCCCTCAATTTTTTCTAACACCATGCAGAATTTTCAATGAACTTTGTTAGTTTCCCAAAAGTATTCAATTCTGTTATTTATTGAGTTGATAATATCAATGCTTTCGTCCAAAGAAATGGTTCGCTTTTCTAATTTCGTAATTGAATATGCAATAACTACAAAATTGGTTTGGATATGTGCTAGATGATTTTTTGATAACAGATTTCTTTAAACTTCCACACATTTTTTTGGCATCTGAGCTATCTACATTGAAAGTACAAATAACATTTTTTCCAAGACATAGGTACCTATTTCGCTTATATTTTTTATCGAATTTTACAGATGATTGAGTATTGAAAATTTTTATTCAGAGAAATCCGAAAATAGCTGGAAATATGCACTTACAAAATTTATTCAAAATATGCGAATATGCATTCTCCATATTTCCCGGGCTCTATATATATCATTCTCGAAGAGTACTATTAGCATTGTCTTAAAGGGCATCTACCAAATTCGACCTTGCACAATTATGCTTTGTATATATTTTTGTTTCCCTACGTCCCCACGTTTAATTTCACATAACGAAAATTTTATTAGAAATATGAAAGCTCCGCAACATGTAGGTAGCCAAGCGGTCCAAGCGGATTTTGGTTCACGTACTACTCTATAAGCTTCGTCAGTACTGAACTGGCATACCGCCGAGACCGGCGAGCGTTGTATCAACAATGGTACGGCACGCGACTACCGAAGCAGAGAGACAATGTCAGTCATAGAAGGATAGAAAAGCGAGCGATGGATTTTTATCCGATATTTTGGTGGTAGCAACCGAATTTCAATAAGGAATTGTACGGTCATGAGTAATTTGAGGATTCTGAGATTTTTATATAGTATTCATAAAGCTTCAAATTAGACTTCTCATCAATTAGTTTTTCCATTTAATCCATATTTAATTCTTTACAAGGGCTCAAACTTTGCTTAATATGTGTAATTACCTCATGATTCGTATTTTTTTCAACAAAATTTGGTTAGCAGTTTTTATTCAACATTAATCTGCATGATATATTTTTTTCTCAATTTTCAATACATCCATTACCTCAAAATTCTTTGCCAAAAATATTTCGATATTTTCTCAAATCGCTGCCGATAGATTTCCCTTAATACAATGCTATTACCATGCTTCTATTTTCATCAAGCATTTTTTATTACTTAACGTGATTAGTTTTTGAGATATTTCAGTTTCCCTATGAAAAGTGGTAATTAGGTATGTAATAAGTTTTAGAAAAAAAAATTTCATGGGCACTCATGGAACGTCAGACAGAGGCAACGAAAAATAAAAACAGGGTGTTCCAAAAAAAGGTGACCCCGTCTTCAGGACCAAGAGAATGAATTGAGTTAGTTTTTTCAACTACTAAGGTAAATTCAATTTTTCAGTGTAAATTAATAATATGACTGAAAAATATATTTAATTGTCGTTCACTACCTACAAAACAAGATAATATGTCATCTATATATAGAAATCTTGAATTTTCAGATATATGTATGAAGAATCAGATTACAAACCTGTTTATTCTGCTGGAAGGCCTAATGTTTCTGGAGAGAAAACAGTATTGCTATCTTTGTGGTACCTTGCCAATAGAAATGCATTTAGAGAAGTTTCCTATAGATTCGGAGTTGCCCTTAGCAGTGCTCACAACTGTCTGAACCGTTTTTTGGAATCTTTGGTATCAATAAAAGATAAATATATCACTTGGCCCAACCAGCAACAAAAACTGAAAATTTCACAGGCCTTTTCAAAAAGAAATGGTATTCCTGGTGCAATAGGTGCCATTGATGGCAGTCACATTGAAATTCCAAAACCTGAAGATAACCAGGATTCATATATCAATAGGAAAGGGTTTCATAGTTTGCTGATTCAAGGAGTTGTAGACCACAACAAAAAATTCATTGATGTATTTTGTGGGGAACCTGGATAATTACATGATGCAAGATTGTTGAGAAGATCGGCACTTTATGCCAAAATCTTGGAAGATCCAGACTTCATTGGTGACCATTTTTTATTAGGTGATTCATTATACCCAAATCTGGACTGGATTGTGACACCCTTTCCTGACACTGGCTTTCTGACTGGAGAACAGAAGCTTTTTAATAAATATCTCTTATCAAAAAGAGTAGTTGTTGAGCAAGCTTTTGGTCTCCTCAAGGGACGTTTTCGCAGACTAAAGGGTCTAGAGAACTTTAATATGAGATTATGTTCTCATATGATTTTGGGATCATGTATTCTGCACAATATCTGCCTAGAGTCATCTACAAATTCATTAGAGGATCTACAGGAACATGATGAAAACCAGCCACCAAATGTTGCCTTCCATGGTAATCTTGGAATAGAAGGTGAAGTTGGAGGAACAGTCACAAGACAAAAGAGGTTTTTCAATAAAATGTTTAATATGTAATTCTCTTCTTAAGGACGAATGTAAAAATAAATTTCATCTAGAAATAAAAACAAAGTATATTTTCTCTTAATGAAATCCATAACAAAACAAAAAAATTTTAGTCTTACTGACTATATTCTAATAAAACTCCAAATAACAGAAATATTTTCAATATCTATAATATAAAATGATACTACATAAGAAGTCTATGTTGAATAGGTAGCTGGGGAACTACAAATAAAAACATAGTATATTTTCTCTTAATGAAATCCATAACAAAACTGAAAAAATTTAGTCTTACTGACTATATTCTAATAAAACTCCAAATAACATAAATATTTTTAATATCTATAATATAAAATAAAACAACATAAGAATTCTATGTTGAATAGGTAGCTGGGGAACTACTAATGTTGCTTGTTTTTCAAATATTCTTCCAATACTGATAATTTTCGCATGTCAATTTCATTTCTCTCTTTTTCTAGAGACATTTTGTCTTCATGTCTCTTCTGCCGCTTCAAGTACTCCTCCCTCTTCAAATCTATATATTCTTTTTTCAACTGCTTTTCACTGAGCCTCTTCCTTTTTCGGTTTGAATTAAGGTTTTCTTTTCCTGGAGTAATTTCCTCAGCTGTTGGAAGCTCTTCTTCCCTCAGAGCTCTTTTTTTGTTTAGCTGTGACTCATCAGAGACTTCTGGATGTCCCTCAACAGCTTCTCCTTGATTTTCATTATTTCTCAGGCTTTCTAAATCAGTTACTTCAATTTCTGGATCAATCACCTTGGATGTATCTAAGCTATTGAGAGAGTGACTGCAACTATTTTTTGGTTGGTTGCCAACAATATCATCCATTATTTCATAAAATAAAAATCTAGAAGGTCCTTGTCCAGTTCTATTTTTTGTATCTTTAGCTTTAGTGTAGCTTCTCAACAAACCTTTCCATTTATTCTGTACAAGTTTTGAGTCTACAGTAAACCCAGCACTGATCAGATCATTTGTTATGTGTTCGAAAATATGTTTCCTTTTTCTTGGATCATTAAAATCCGAATAATAGGTTGCCATAGAATTTATGAGGTAGGTCGTTTGATCATAACTCCAAAAGTTTGTGGATCTCGTGTTCTTAGTGGCTGAATGTGGTTGAACATTATCAGGCATAGAATACTCCTGATCTGAACAAGGATCAGGGGATGAGATTTGTTGACTAGTGGAAGGTTGGTCTTCACACTCTGATGTTTCCTGATCTGTCGCACTTCTAGCATGTATTAGAAGTGAATTAGCAAATTGGGAATCTAAAACGAATAGGTATGTTAAATTGAAGAGTATGCCAAAGATATGAAATTTTGGTCTTACCCACTATTGCCCTATTATAATCGTCATTACTAACGATTATTGTATAAATTTTATTGTTCAAAAAATCATTTAATTGGAGTTCTTTATTCGAAACACTCATTATTTTGCTCTTTCTACAAACTACAAATATAAACAAAACACAACACCATAACCTAAAAGTGCTTGTTGCACCAAGCTCGTTGATAGTGCATGAGGGGTAAGGGGAAGGTTGGTAGTGTTACACCGGGGCTTCATGAACGATCTAAAAAGAAAGGGTCTAATTCTATGTTTCATGATCCGGAGCAGCTCCGGTGTTAGTCCAAGTACCAAAAAGAAAGCATGTAATATTAAACATCAAGTAGGCATCACATCAAATGTAACTTCTGCCACTCTGACGATGATATGTTAATATCATAATTATCAGAAATAGTCTATAATATTTATGAATATTTTCTCATTAAAGTGGAAATCTTTAGAAACAGTTAGTTTTATTTGTACGAATAATATGAGTAGATTCCACAAAACGAGGGGCCAGATTCAATTCAAGATTTTTTTATATACCTATGTGTTCAGATACATCAAAATTAAACATGATTATATTCATATCACATTTAAATGGAGATCCAATATTCAAAATTTTTATTTTTAAGGGTATATCAATCAACCAATCTCTATACTGATATCTACACCATTCAAAATCGAATATCTCCTCAACCTCTTAAAACGCCCATCCTACAAGTTTCACTATGAATTTTGTCATTGCTTCGAAAATGATGTGTGATTTTTGATAACGCCAGACGCTCTAATAACCAAATTACCATATTTTTTTCAGTTATTGAACCAAAATGACGAAATAAATTGTAAAAAACAAGTTTCCGTTGAAATAGAAGTTGTTGTTCAAAATATCCATTTCATACTCATAATAAATAAATATTCTTATTCTTATCTTATTTGCAAGAATAAATTAATTTGCATTAAATTAAATTGTACTTTCATGGTTTCTAGACAAAATATGATCATCAATGCATTGATATTTTTTTTCAATCAATTTAAAAGTGTGTAATGGATCATTAAAGAATAGCCAAGTATACTATCCCCTTACCTTGCTATAACCTTAGCTGTTCTTCCTGATGAAGATAAACAAATAATAGCAGCGGCACTACTATTTGATGCTGCCTCTACTACAGAAATGCCAAGGGAATAAATCGCCTCCATGGGAGCAGGAAAATGAGTCACCAAATCATGAAATAACTGTCTATGGTGAACAGCTGGTTCGCCTTCTTTACAGATTATATCTAATGATTTTATAATTTTGGAATTATTCGCACTTTTAGGTAGAAGGAGCGCATCTGTTCCATCCAGTATAGCAGTGGTGATATCTACTATTTCACTTTTAGAAATTTCATTTATATCTGATATGGAAATTGTACTGATAACTGGTTTACCTATAACAATGAATCACATGTACAAAACTAACGCAGAAAATATTAAATCATAATTAAATTAAAAAAAAAA
>CAJUYH010008068.1:0-16181 GCA_910591685.1 Galerucella tenella | reverse complement strand
AATTTTTGATTGGATTTTTACGTAAGAGTCCATTTTAGGAATAGATAGTTTCCATGGCGGGGTAATGAGTATAATATATTATGCTGATTATTAGGTTTGAGCTCTAGTCTGTAGTTATAGCGTTTGATTTTTCCATGAAACAGAAGATTTTCTAGTCAACCATTTCTCTAGAGATAATATTGATTACTGTACTTCAAGAGTGAGGACAAAGGGTTATTCTCAGAAGTTCGTAGCCTTACAACGTAGTTAAAGGAAAGCATATCTCAACGAAATTCCAAGGGAGATTCAGCTGCTGGAAATTGGAGGCTACTAATCCTACTGACACGAACTGGTCCCAACACATCACGGTTTGCAGTACTTTGTATTGTATTTTTTTTCTTGTGTTTTTTCATCGAAATGTCGATAAGAAATAACCGAAAAACGTTTGCGTGCTCAGAACACATCAAAATTATACTGTGTAATCTTTTATATCATCATGTTCTGTTGCTTGACCTATTGATATCTTTTTAATCAGGCTTCATATTATGCTTGAACAAATTACACACAAAACATTTATTTCCGTATTGATTAAATTTTTATAACAACAAAAAATAATAGTGTATATATATAATGATTATAATTTGAAAATTCTTATACTTCGTAACAAAGAACACCTTCACAAGTAGTTATGAATTTCAATGAATAAAAACTGAATAAAGTGTTTTTATAGTTTGTGGTTATACATATTTAGTTAATTCCTATACGCCTACTCAACAAATAAATATACTGACAATAACATTATGTTATGCTTATATTATCAAATATTTGGGAAGCATGGACGTTTCATTAGGAAACGATTGTTGAAAAAATATGAAATATTTAATTATCGATAAGAAAAAAACACTAATGGAATACCCTGGAACGATCACATGAAATCGACAATACGATCCAAACTCAGTTCAATTAAGCGCTACAAATGTGATGAATCTACAACTAGATCATCAGAAGTAAACTTGATTACGATTCCATAATTGGATGTATGGCTGCGCGAAAGTCAGTCAGTAACGGTGCCTCCGGGATACCTGGTGACCTCCCGGAGTACCCAACCTTACTACCACAAGCGGGGCTCTGTGGTGGTGGACATTCAATTCCTAGCTACTCGTGGGATGTAGTATGGAGTATGCAAGAAAGGCGAAACAGGAACCAGTGGAGGAAGATAAAGAAAGAAATGGAATTTTTGGGAAATCGAGGCTGGTGAAACGAACACCTGATAAGGCGGGAGAGACAAGTGAGTGGAGCGATACTGGGGTGAAAAGGAAGGAGGTGTTGCCTCTGGAGAATAAGGAACAGAAGAGGAAACAGAAGGAGAGAGAAAGGGGGGAACATAAGAGTAGAAAAGAGGAAGAGAGGGGTAGTGTAGAGAGATTGAAGGAGATGGTGAGGCGACTGGAGAAAAGGGTGAAAAGGCTGGAAGAGCAGAAGTCGGTAGCTGAGGGGCGGGTCAGGGAATTGGAGAGGTTGAGGAGAGAGGAAGGAGAGAATGCAAACACGATGGGAGGAGGGGAAAAGAGACTGGGTTCGATGGAGGGAGATTGGAGGTAAGGACTGGGGGGATAAAAAGAGGGAGGGAATAAAGGTGAAGGTGGGAAATCCAATGTTAGGGGATGAACAGATAAAAGTAGTATGGGTGACTAAGGAAGACAGTGGTATGGAGAAGGGGATTCAGAAGATGTTTAGGGATAGGTACCCGATGCTAGTTGAAAAAAGAGAGGAAATGGAGTGGGTTAAGGAGGTACGCACTACGGAAAGAAAAGGTATAAGGCTGAACGCGGAGGAGTTGATCTGTCGGATGGAGGGTGATTGTAGGGATGAAAAAAAGGTGTTTGATATTATGAGTCGACTGTTTGAGGAAGTGTGAAGCAAGGTCAGCGTTGGGCTACACAGGCTCGAGCATGTGGAGATGGAGGTGCTGAGGAAAATAAATGCGTGGTTGAGAGCAGATGGGACGAAGGTGGCAATTTATACAGATAGAGAAAAGGAAAAGGAGGTCAGAAATAAGGCGGTAATCTTGAAGGATATTGGAGAAGTCAATCCGGAGGGGATAGAAAGGATTAAAAAGAGTTTGAGAGAGATAGAAGGAGAGTGGGTGGATAGACTTAGAGTCTCAAGGAACAGGTAGGTGGTAATAGAGGCGAAGAAAGGGGATGGGGTCAGGAGAATTCTGGGGGATGTGGAAAGGGTAACAGGAGCTAGAGCGGTGGAAGCGTGAAGGACAACAAAAACCATTAAGATGGTGGAGATAGATCCGTGGAGTGAAGATGAAGTGGTGAGGAAGAGAATAGAGAAATTGATTGGAGAAGGGACAGGGGTGATGGAAGTGGTGAGAGAGAGGAACGGCATGAAAATGGCGGTGGTAAGGATGGAATATGAAAAAGCGGAAGCTCCACTAGGAAAACGGGAGATCAAGCTGGACCTAAATAGGGTGAATATTATAGAGGGGAGAGAGGAGGGGAGATGTTTTGGATGTGGAGTGAAGGGCCACCAGGTAGCGGGATGTGAGACAAGGAGAGTGGTGAAGATTAGGGAATGCTGGCTATGTAAGACCGTGGGGCACATGTCCAGAGACTGTTGGCAAGCCTTCCTTTGTGGGGTATGCGGGGAAAGGAGACACAAGCCAGGGGAGGCAGATTATAGTAGGGGACGGAAGGAAGTTGATGTAGACGGAGATGGGAAAAATGGGAGGTACCCTCTGGACCACTTAGAGGGGACGAGTCTGAGCAAGTAGGAGAAAGGAGAAAGCAGACAGCGGAAAGAAAAAATGTGGAGGATAGAGGTGGGTGTTACAGATGAATTTAGTCGAGAGCATGATTGTGGGCATGGTTGGTAGGCATCCACTTGGGGATGAGTCCAACACTGTCTGGGTACTGGTTAGTACCCATTCGAACATGAGTCTCCCATCTCAGCTGAAAAAAAAGAACAGCAACAGTAGCCTGCCCATATAGCAAATCCCTTTACTAGCTTAGAAGTTATATCCCAAATATCAATGGACTTGAAACGTGAATACTAGATGTTATGCTATATATTTTATCTTTTTCCGAGCATCAAAAACTACAACCATATTCCTTTTTCTGGAAAACTCAAAGATCGAAGTTTGACGCAAATCTGCGCTATTTTTACAAGAGAAAGTTTTGCTGCTCTCCACTCACCAGAAACATGGCTGACTATAAATAGGGTTACTATGATAGAATTTCTGTGGGTGCCATCCCCCACAGGTATTGAAATGAAGGAGGACGCTTACGAAACTGCAACAGGATAATCATAGTTTGCTGCATTTACTCCAGCGTAGCGTGGCATACGGTACGATTGGATTTATCCAATTTTTCCGTGATCTTTTGGTTTGAGGATTTATGTCGTAGCGAGTTTAAAGTGTGGGTGTTTCTGTTTTTGTGTATTATTGATAAATATTATAAAAATTTTGAACTTTGGAGGTGGTTTTCAATGTAATGGATGTTGGAAGATTTTTTAAATATAGCAAGCTATAGAAGTACATTAGGTACAGATATTGATTTAAAAAACGAATGGATTTGTGGATGTAACAAAAAAATGCTTTGAATCAATTTCCCAGCTTAGTTTTTGGTGGCAATAAAGCTTGGAAAAAATAGAGGTAACGGATACTCAATTTATAAGAAATAATTTGTTAAAAAAGTATTGCCTGGAGACTCTCATTTCCTGCGAACTGAAAATAACGTCGAAAATAATTTTTTGTTAGAGAAGTGGTACTCAGTGTGGCCATTGAATATCGTTCCAGAAATCCAATATTTCAACACTGAAGGCGAAGAAAAGACAATAAAATCAGGGTAAAGTTTTTTTTTAAAACTGCAGAACACCTTAAAATTTCCACCATTAGCCGCCACTGGTTTGAACAATGCCAATTCACTTCCACTCATCCAGCCCTAATAACTGAAGGAGATACATAGTCTGATAAATAAAGTGATGAATTGAATGAAATTTGAGCCAAAAACAATCCTCACTACGTCTATGCACCAAAGAGTTGAACGTCATGTTTTTATTTTCGTTGTTTGAAATAAATTCAGAGAACGTGAAAATGGTAGAAAGTGATTTTAAAAATAATGAACAGTCAACATTTCGAATAAACTATTTATTTAAAATTCTATTCTTGAAAGTTAATTTGTGTTGAATTTTTTTATGAATATTTGTGAATACGGTTGAGATGAGGAAATTTGAAGTCGTTGATTACGTTCCAAATATTCGGGATCCAAAGGTGAGCAGTTAATATTTGGTCTACGAGGTGGATAACTTGAATATCAATATCAAGAGCTTGTATTTGTTGAGTGGTTATAGACTACGGTTCACAAAAGAAAATGCCACGTGAAGTTGCATTCGTATGTGCGAGTCGTCAAAACCAGCGCCATATTGTAGAATTGACATTCGACTTCAAATCTGTAGCGCAACTTTCACATTTCTTACCTAAAATTAGGATCTATCAGCCTTAACTATGGATAATTTTCCCTTTAACTCCAACAAGTTTTCAAGGAGGAATAGTTTTGGATCAAACAACACTCACAAATAAACACAAATATTCAAAAATCATTTTCATTCGACAGTAAATGATACAGAGATAAACAAGACCGATTTTGGTTTCTGCGCAGGTCAGTTGGCAAACTTCAAGTGACTTCTTATTATGTGAAATGGAGTCTACAACTTTTGATTGGTACGAAAACAGGATTACACTTTTGGTGATACACGAATAGGAATACATGGAAGTAAAAATAAAAATTCACATAATTTACTATAATAAAATGAAAATTTGAGGAGAGTGAATCAGTCTTAGAGGTGGAGTTGGTTTTTCCCAATTGATCCTCGAATAAATATCTTAAGCCACGTCCACATTAGTGAAAATGTATGTTGAGTGTGAGAATTCAACACACATTTATGTGTGCGTATGAATTTATGCTAATGTGGAAGTGTTCGCTACGTACAAGGGCCCACAAAAATTTTCACCGAAGCCTCCACACGCGATCCCTGGCTTGTCGTTTTTATTTCAGACATCAAAGAGATTTGTGCCGCAGCATTGTTCTAGTGTAGACGGTACTTTCGCGAAAACTGAGATTGTGACGAATATAATTCCACAATGTCTGTTTAGTTTCAGTTTAAGCATCTTGTATCATGGAAACAATACATTTCCAGACCTATGTTTATATGATCTTTTTTTTATATTTTCATGAAAAGAGTCTGCCCTAGGCTTTTATCACTACAGGCCTGCGAAACACCTTGTATGTAATATTTATAAAATAACGAAAATAGCCCTATTATTTTTACTCACGTCATCCATGTTTTCGAAGCTTAATGTCTGTACCGAATCGTCTTTATCCATGAGGAATGCAAAACTATTTTTTTCTTCTGGGAATCAAACCGCAATAATGTTTTTATATTGGAACTTTAGTTCTCTACGTCAGGTTATGTTTGAGCGACTGGTGGTCGCGGCGCAAAGATCTGACCGTTACGTTACGTTATGTTACTTTGCTTCGTTATGTGACTTATTATCGTTCAAGTGCGATATGGACAATCCACACGAGTCGAGCAGCATATTTTTTCTACGACCCACTTAAGAAAAAATCTAGAAAATAAAAATTTCTATAAACTGTAATATAACTTCGAATTGAAAATCTAACAATGTTTCCACTAATATTTTTGTGGTGAACGTACAGTTCTTGAATGTCCAATTTGTATAATGCTACGGTTTGCCTTTTTGAATATACGATGCTGTTATAAGTAGATGTTGCCAGTCGGACTTCCTCCCCTGAAGGGTACCGTACCATTATCTATGATACTGAATATTCTGCTAAATATTTCAAACGTCTATCTGTTGCCGTTATTAATATCAAGCAGAATAATTATTTAAAAATGGAATTAACATTAAAAAAAACTTCTCCACAGGGAATCGAGCCCGGGTCTACACAACGTGAACATTTATGCAGACAGGATGCCGAATTTGAGTCGAAAATATTGGTGACGAACGCTACATTCAACGTAAATTCTCACTAATGTGGACGCAGCTTTAGAGCCACTTGTGTAAACTGCAGTTCCTATTAAATCAAATTTTTCCGATTGGTTATTTTCCAAGTTCGTTTTCACATGACATGAAGTCGGGAGTTTTGATGGCATAACCTCAAAACAAACTTTGGTACATAAAATATGTAACCGGAATAGACAGTTCAAATCAATGAGGATGGTCACCATCGGTGTCTGAACGCAAACCTTCTTAAACTGAACTGTTTATTAGAGCTGTAGGTTCTATGAGCTGAAGTCAGCATCTGTGTTAAACGTAGAACGTTAAACACTGGGTAAATGTGTAAGGAAATTCTCATGAGTATTGTAATAATAATAGTTGCATAGACATTCGAGTGTGCGTTACAACGTTTCATCTCTCCCACAACCCTAGTAGGCAATTTAGTTCACTCACGCCGTGTTCAACGTGCATTCCGGATTAAATTAGAAATTGATCCAGCAGGTCATCAGAACACTTTACGATGGCATCGACCATTTAAGACAGGTGCACTTAAGAAACATGGGAGCACAGGAAAACCACTGGTGCTTGACGTTCCCGCGGAGCGCATGACAATATAGTGCCTGAAAACTAGTAATATAAGGATTTTCTTCCATATTTTGCATATAGAGTTGGAGAATAACAGTGGATAACTCTTTAACTCCATTGTTTGAAAAGGTTTTTTTGTCCCCTTTGTTCGGTTATTTAACGTCGGTCTATTTCTGCGACTGAGACTAATCACCGACGCCAGGAGCACTCTTCCCATAACCGGAAATTTTGGCGAATCCGCTTGTGTTCCAACAGGTGGTAGCGTTCTTAAACGAGCCCCACCACCATGGTTTTCCGTCTCCTCCGAAAGACGGCATATCTACATTTTACCTAGAGCTCATTAGTATAATGTCTACAAGCTGTGATATGCTTCTCGGCTGCCGGATGTACGGGCCCTGTACGATGGTTTTCCCTGGCATGGTCACCCATTCAAGTACTAACCACGTTCGACATTGCTTGATTGTAACTATTGCATAAAAGGCGTTCCATTACAGTGCTGGATCGTCACCCTGTTGAGAAACTATTCACAACGGAGATAAATGCATTTTGGCATGAATTGAACCAATTCTGGAAGCAGTTATTCCCCTCGCAGGTTGGTAAGTTCTGGATAATTTTTGAAGGCGTCGATTCCATCTTGTGAGGACTGGAACTTTTCACCGTGCAGTTCATTTCCTTCCCAGGTTTTTGAACCTTGACATCACACCTGACGATATCGATATTGATACTCTCGTTGTTATTGCTGTTGTTTGGATTATTTAGTTTTGCTTCGCTTTCGTGTTTCCAAAATGCTCAAGGAGTGCTTTGTACCAGATTGCACTAATAAAAATATAATTTCTGCAACCCAAAAATTTTTTCGTTTAGAAAAAGCAGCGGTTCCAAAGAAGTTGCCCAACACCAGAAATATTTGATATTCTGTGGATCATTGTGATGTAAATACACTCGTCCACCATGCTGAAATCAAGTTTTGGCAAGTTTTTTGCACTACCCTTTGAAAATAGAGGCTTCTTCTCTGGAAGACAGAATTGTTAGCTGAGGTTCTTATTCGTTGGATGGTTTGGCCTCGACCGTAGCAGCAATTGGCCAGCCACTCTGACAAATAATGTCAACATAATTCGAGACCTTTCTACAAGGTCGAATGAGTATTTAATATTTATTTGTTCAACTTTTTTATTAAACTATGTGACCTTTATATTCGAAACTAAGCTGCACAAAGTGATAAATAATTATCACTACCTGAGCTTTTAAATGAACATATTTGCTTTGAGATTCAAGCAACTACTGAAAAGGTCCATGAATTATGAGCAGACAATTTTCAAATCAACAAAACATTGATTAGTCCATTGAAAAGTTACATTTGGGGTTGCGTTTTTTAGAGGACGCAATTTTATTTTTTTGATGTGTAGGGGGGGCCAGTGTGAAGCTAAAACCAAGTTTGTGGGGTCGCCACCCTTCTCCCACGGCCGCCATCTTGAAAATAGGGGTTGAAATGGTTTTTACGATATATCTCTTAAACTATTTATTCGATAAAAAAAATTGTTTACATTTTTTGTTGCAAATTAAATGCTCTACAACTTTGGTCCAGTAACTATTTGTCGTAGAACTATAAATAAAAAAGTTATAAGCGAAAGTCTTCAGAAATTCGAGAAAAAAATTTATATTTTTCGATGTAACTTTTTTTTATCATTTTAGGGAAAAATGATATCTGACCATTTTTGTAGATCGTTTTTTGAGGAACAACTTTTATTCGCATCATTTTTTCATTTAGTCAATAGCTAAGGTTTTACAGCGCTCCGAAGTGAGTAAGTACTATTTTTAAGTACTCTTAACTATACCTAGGTATATTATACGTGTGTACTAATAATATGTCATCAGTTATTGTTTTTTTTTATTTTTTTTTGTAATTATAACTTATTTAATTACAAATGTTGCAATATCATTAATAATGAATTATTGACTCTTTTCCCCTCCACCCACGAGGTAGATTAGAACTACTCCGTCCCCAGTCGTTTCGATGGACCAGGCTGCGGCTCAGCATCTGATCGGCTTTCTGAATTAAATACCAGTGGGAGAACTGGAGAAGGAAGGGGTGTTAATGTTGGCGGTTCATCATCAAAGTCATTTCCATTTATTAATTCTGAGAGTTCCATTACGTTGCTGCAAGTCTCTCCAGAACAATGGAAGCACACTGCAGAACAATTCAGTCCTTTGCATTTGCGAAAGATCAATTTTAGAAGCTCAAGGGGTGCTGGAGATTTAGAGTTCTGCACTGGCATCAATAATTTTCCACATTTTTTCCAGCCCCAGTCTTCAGGATCATTATAATTACCAAGCCACGACTGGACCTGATGGTAGACTCGGAAAGTATCAAAGCGAGCTGTGTCTTTTGTTGGAGGAAGTGAAGATAAGTTAAATGTACTTCTTGTCACTGCCTTGGCTTGTTTGTATCTTAGGCTGTCAAGAGAATTATCATCTTTATTACCACCGTATAAAGAGATGAAAAAACGTTCACCAATTACAGTGAGCAAAGCAGGGCCAACCCTCTTGTTGAGAAACAAACTCTAAATGTTTCTCCAGGGTTTTCACAAATTTCATTTTACCGATATTGTAAGGAGCTGAAGTTGTGTCACATCCGGAAAAAGCATGAAGAAACAGCAAGTTATCCGCAATGACATCTCCGTACATAAAACCGTACATCAGATTTAAAATTATTTTAAAAATCAATAATTGTTAAATCCTGTTATGGAGTGAAAAAGAGTCAATAATAAATTTTTTATAATATTGCAAAGTTTATAATTAAAAGTTATAACAAAATAAAAAGAAATAGAAAACAATAACTGATGACATATTATTAGTACACACGTATTATATAGGTATATAGTTAAGAGTACTTAAAAATAGTACTCACTTCGGAGCGATGTAAAACCTTAGCTATTGACTTAATGAAAAAATGATGCGAATAAAAGTTGTTCCTCAAAAAACGATCTACAAAAATGGTTGGATATCATTTTTTCGTGAAATGATAAAAAAAAAGTTATATCGAAAAATGTAAATTTTTTATCGAATTTCTGGAGATTTTCGCTTATAACTTTTTTATTTATAGTTCTACGACAAAAAGTTACTGGACCAAAGTTGTAGAGAATTTAATTTGCAACAAAAAATGTCGACAAGTTTTTTCCATCAAATAAATAGTTTGAGAGATATATCGTAAAAACCATTTGAACCCCTATTTTCACGATGGCGGCTGTGGGACAAGGGTTGCGACCCCACAAACTTGTTTTTAGCTTTACACTGACCCCCCCTACACATCAGAAAAATAAAATTGCGTCCTCTAAAAAACGCAAGGTAAGGCCTAAAAAATGTAACATTTCAATGGACTAGATATATACTGATTCCTTCTCTGTCTAAAAGTGGAGCTATCCAATTTTGTAACTAGCTTACTATTCAACATTTTACCTGGTTTTGTAATTTTCTGCAAGAATGTGGCTTGAGTATTTGGCTGTTAATCCAGAGAGCGTGGGAGTATTTTATAAGGTAAGTGGTTACAATCAAGCTAGTCAAGTACGAAGGTATTATGAATAACTGGAATAAAATTTTCTACTTCACTATGTTGGTATCACGGAAAGATTTCCGGAACTTATTTCGAGGGAGAGAGTAAGATGGAATAATGGGAGAAATGTAAGTAAAAATGTCCAATTGTAGTCAAATACCCGCATTAAACCATTTGTGGGATTTGCTTTCGAAATAATTATACCGGTTTAAGAAAAATTGATACAGGTATGACCCAGGAGCAGGTTTTGTTAAAATTTAGCGATGTTGGAATTAATAGCATCTTCTGAGTGGTTCGGATTCATTGTGGAGTAGCCAGAATCAAAAAATTAATAATTTGAATTGGCGAGAGAAAGAAAAACATTATAGTGGCAAACGAATTTGATTGCAAGACCTCAGAAGTTGAAAGTGAAAGGTATTTACCGTCGAGAACATAAAATTTGTAACATAAAAAATTGTTTGCATTTCCTTTGCAACACTGTGGACGACGCTCTCAAAAAATTACAAAACTTTTTCAAATCTTCCAAAATTCCAACGCCAATGACAGCACATATTCGTTAGTCTAAATTGGATTGTCACTCAGTACGCAGCTTTACAGTCAAAGTAATGTGGAAATGAAAAATATGCAAATCTTCATGTCCACAAAGTATATTCACTTTGAATCCTTGAAGCTAACAAAATATAAAAATCATACATATTTTTAAATCTTTAATGATTTCAGGCTATTTACAAATTGGATTCTAGGATTACAAATATTAACCTTTTTATAATGAATCAAAAAGTGTTTGTCACTAAATTATGGAGACTTGAATATTGTGGAAGTTAAAAATTACTCTAGATTTTTTTGGGAAATTGATTCAAGTTTTCATTGCTTCACCGCATATCACCCCAGAGTTATTTTTTTCCATTTCCACTACGTGCGTGAAACAAAAACTCATTATTACTAAATTTGTCGGCAACAGAGAGAATGTTTGACAAAAAAAACTTCAATAACTAGTTCTCGCGCGGATTTCAATCATTTTCCAACAAACGGTTGGAAACAATTTTAGAAACATCAATAAATCAAATTGGCACTTGTATTTTATGTGAAAACTTCACTTTTTTTCGACACCTGTCAACGAAATATCCATCGATCACGAACACACGTTTACGAAAACTGGCAATGCATACCTAATATCTTTATTTCTCAACATATCAGCAGATGTGTAGTACGTGTTTTTTTTTCTTTAAATGTTTTTTGTTGCTTGAGAAAAAATATCAGTCAGCAATAAAAACTGTTGGTCTGGAAAGAAAAGAGTGCGGAGGATGTAAAATGAAAAGTATCTTGTTTACTTTTACTATGATTAACAAAATTTCTATTTCAACTCCAAAAATTGGAGTAAACGACTAATCCTCAATAGGACAATCAAATTAGGTTAAAAAGTCCTGAAGAATTAATTGGATATTATTTAAATCACAATATAACCACATATCAAAACATACAAACTTCAATTTCATTTGATCGGAAGACCCAAGACAATATAGCCGATCTGTCAGAGTCAGGTGTTCTGGAATAGTCTATTTGATGACATTTTCATCAAATTTTCAAATCTGTTGTCTACGTAAGGCACTTCACTACACTACAGCTATCGGTTTTGTTGGTTAACTTTTTCGTCTTCTTTTAAAATAACAATTCTTGTGATTGCTGCACTGTCCAAAGGAATATCCCACTTCTGGAGTAATTTATCCACAAACAATTTATCCAGAGACACAATTTATCACTCATAAGTCGTCACAATTACAGGTTTATTGATAACAGACTGCGCTCTTTACTAAAAATAGTTTCAATTGCCATGTTAGCATATTCTTCTCAAGCAGAGCTTAGTTTGTTCATTCAAGAATACCTTGGATTAGGTGGCTTAGAATTACACAATCCAACACGTTAATCTTGACGTTTGGGCGTCCCCATCCGCCCATTTCTTGTTGCATTTCAAGGAGCAAAGTTTTGGAAGGCAGTCTAAATATTCCAGTATATCCACGCATCTACGCTATCAACACGTGTTTGACATTGACTATCGGAAGGGGGTATAGACGCCAAAAGATCCTTGCGCTCTCTGATAGTCAGGTAGTACTAAAATCTTTAGCATGTCCCCAGATCAGATCTAGACTGGTCTGGACCTACATACGAACACTCCCAAGCAACACAATAAGCATCGAAGTAGATTGAAAATCGACTTTTGTGTCACTATTGAAGCTAATAGGCAAATGAAACCATCCACTGAAGCTTCTACATGTAGCATTCATTACGTAATCGCTGCCTAAAGGGAGCGCGCGATTTGGCCTTAAAGTAGATTTGATAGCTTATTAGCAATTCAACCTGAAGGCCTGAATAGCCATAAATTGGAACCAAAAGAGCATTTTATTAGATTTGATTGCCAACATTGGCTGTCATAGCGATATAAAGAAGCAGTCGTTTAGTCCAGATATGGCTTTCAACGCTTTGAATGATCATGCGCAGTTAAACATTTCTCGTGAGAATGTAATTAAGTTTTGTTTGGATAAATATTAGATTGATATTGGAAATTTATGCCAACAGTTATGTAAGTGTTCACAAAAACAAACATCGTCAACTGTGATGGCAGAGATCTTTCCTTCAATATATATTATGACAATTATTATTGTTTTTGAAACTGGAAAATATCATTGTGAACCATTAGAAATCTCTGCAAACCTTACTTTTCTGTGAAATATGAATGAAATACTTCCTGAAAACAGAGGGGCCAGTGATAAGTGTGAGCAAAATATAATTTATAAATTAAATTATTTCATTATGAATTACGGTGTTGTCATATTCAATTTTGATACCCATCAATGAATTATATACATCCAATTGAAATTGGAGTTTTTATAGTATTTTCAGTTGGATTGATTGATAATATCATGTGATGGATTAAATTGATTTATCTTTCCCAGATTTTCTGAAATTTTTAAGTTTGAAAACAAATAATATTCTGAACCAGATTATTTGTATATTCTATATATAAAAATATTATTATATACAGATCAATATATAGATATGAAAACTATGGCAACATTGCTCATTATCGTGAGCAAACGGTTTGACCATGTATTAATTGTATTTAATAAGCATTTTTTCATGCCAATACAAAGCTTTATGGAATTTAAAGCTAGATAGCTGTTTGTATTGCTTTGTGAAAGCTTTCAGAATTATTAAGTTTCAGGAAAAGATTATTGTGGTTATGTTTTGAGTAATAGATTGTCAACAAATTTTCCACCAGGACGTAGTGGTATTAGCCAGTTAAGAAAGAGTCCCACAAGGCCAATAGAGAGACGTGGTCCAAGAACCAGGAAGGTGATCTTCTGCGTCTATAGTTATTTCGTTGTAACTTTTAGCTGCGTTACTACTTTCATGTACACGCCTGTAATACGCACCTATTCGTCCAAATTTCCGTAGTTTTGTAATTTTCCATCCATTTTTATTCCAATCTTCTCCTGCATGTTCTATAATGATTTCTGAAATATAATGAAACCTTTCCACTGAATTGAGATTTACAATAACATTAGGGTTAGCAATACTGTGGTTTTTTTTTTTAAATTAATTTCCATTTAAAATCCAAATTAATTCCTATACAAAACTTTATAGTATTGCTTATAAATGGAACTAATTGAAGCACTTGAAGACATTTTATGACTACACTTTATTCCAATTTGGATATTCATTTTTTTGGAATGTTTTTGGAACGAAGTTCCTTATCGCGCGTTGTGAAAGGAGGCTAGACGGATGAAATTCTTACCAAAAGTTGTCACGACACTTTTTGATATAGGAAGCTATTGTGAGCTGTGCGGCGTCGCGTGTTCCTCTGTCTGCATCTTTCTCTCTTATAGATAGCAAATAAATTGAAAAAATTTCCACCTTAGTCCGGGGCGCGAACCATCAACCTACGCGTCTATATCAAGGCATTCAACACATGCTGTCATGAGCTCTCATGTGTATAAGATGCGAAGAAAGGTATTACATGCTGCAATGTGCGATTATATACAGATAATAATGATAAATGCTTCTGTATTTTTAGCAAGTACGCACTATAACCTCTCTTTATTATTGTGCTAACCAAGTCATACGAATTATAATATTCTCATTTTGTGTGTTTAGCAAGTGTACGCGTCATAATTTCAATAAATTCAAAAACAAATCATATTTTAATATTACAATTTCAGGCAAACCAAAGTAGAGTAACTTTCAAGTGGCTCAAACTCAACAACAGGAACAACAATAAGCTCCTGGTCAAAAAAATCCTTGGAGACGCTGACTAACGAAATATCATACCTCAGCAGGGTCCATATAGGAAGAGTGACGGGATTACTCACCAGTCAATGTACTATACAGGAGCATATGTATACAATTGAAATTTATGGGGAGGAACCTATCTGTAGGTTGTGCATGGAAGAGGAGGAAACAACCTCTCACATTATCTTCAAATGTGAAGCAATTGGGTCAATTCTGTTTGCACTAGCAATATGGTTATTTAAAAGATATGGCTATCATAGCAAGATTTGCAAATTATCGTATTCTAATCGTCGATTTTAAGCAATGTGATCTGTCATTAACTAATAGATCTTTCTAAAAACCTTGCTATCTTTGCAAGGTACTTTTTGTACTTGTTATATCTCATAACAAGGTGGATAAAGGGTAAAAATGGCGTTTCCCCTATTTTATCATGTGAATTTTTGAATAATCGAAATTTAGAGATTAGTGGAAAATATAAATGGAAATGAGAATGTGAATTTTCTTCTTACATATATTTATCAAAGAAGATAATTTTTCTCAATAAATTACTGTTGAACAGTTTGAAATAAATAATTATGACAACATTTTTTGAATTATTAGTCTGTAGTAGTATGCTGCTCGTGTGTAAATTCCTATTTTTTAGCTATAAATTTAACTATTTCATTTTGATTTAATGAAATTCTACAAACAAAAACAAGATTTAATTGAACAACAAATAAAACAGCATTCTTTAAAAACCACAGTTAAACTCGAAACTGAAATGAAAAATATAAAATCACATAAAAACTCAACAAACTAAGTATCATAAGAAAATTCAAATGAAAATTTTTCCAAAAATAAAAACATGAAGATTAATCATTTAACAAAAATTGTTGAAAAATAAGAAATTGATAATTTTATAAACACTAAACTCAATTTATTTAAAAATGACATAACTAATCTTTATTATATTTAGTAGAAATATTATTAATGTTTTCGGTTATGTCAGGATCTACTTCAACATTTTGATCACAAAACGTCAATAATTACATTGTTGTCAATTTTCAAATTCGTAATTAATCGCATGGCAATAACAAAATATTGTTATGAACATAATTGATAACCAATATTGCTATTGTAGTCTAAGCAGATACGATACTAGACTTCCATATTGTTATTGGTTATAAGACATAACAATGTGGTTACTGTAACAAGACATATAGCAATGTTAATCAGAATCGACCCGAATGTCTGATTGGAGATAAAGACTCAATGAGGGCTACTGGTCTCTTCACATAAACGGCACAACCAAAAGCACAAAAGTCTGAAGTGCTGAGGACTCTAAGCCTCCGAGTGCCACATATTATCAACCAATACTGGACTAAGTTCGAAACATTTCGTTTGAATTCTCGAGTAAATTGTTTTTTGTAATTACATCTTCTAATTGAAATCGGTACAATAATGAGAAATCGTTTTCTTTAAGTAAATATACCTGACAAAGGACTACCAATTTATCACCGTGTGGGTGCGTGATTTTTAACTGTCTCAAACGACGCTGTGGAATTTACCGCTACTGAAAAAGAACTCTACTTATTTTTATGAGTGCAACTTGTGTGCACGCTAGTACATTGAAAATATTTCTGTGAAGTGAAAAATTATACCAGTAACAGGTTCTCGTTTATATTGAGAAAAAAAGTTAATTAATGTTGATATGTTGCTTGTATGTAATAGAAAACGTACAAAAAGAGAAATTAACATTTTATGATTACTTCA
>CAJUYH010008067.1:0-16184 GCA_910591685.1 Galerucella tenella | reverse complement strand
CTTCACTACGATCAGCCTCCAAACATTGCTGTCGACCGGTAAACAACCCTTACCGTTCTTAATACTTAATATACTATTTCGACGTCTGAACGGTAAGTAAATCACTTACCGACGTGTTAAACTTAGAAACCAGTAAACACAACCTACCGTCCTGACAACCGATGCTGTAAATAAACAAAAAAGATCAATCGCGCAAAAAAATTATGGAAATAATAGTAAAAATTTATCCAAACAAATTCAAGTAGATCACCAGCACTGCGAATACCAGCTTTGCATAGAATTTTAATATAGCATCGGTGGTTCAGTGGTAGAATCCTCGCCTTCCACGCGGGCGGCCCGGGTTCGATTCCCGGCCGAAGCATATGAATCGCTGCTTCGTAAACGAGAGAGAGACTCAGTAGAGAGCACACTCACGCAAGCAAGGCAAATGACGAAGCAACGTAACATAACGTAACGTAACGGTCAGATCTTTTGCGTCGCGACCCCCGGTCGCTCAAACATAACCTGACGTAAAGAGCTAATGTTCCAAAAAATCAATCAGATACTTTGTTGCAATTCAAAAATCAAATTAAAAGGCATTGTTTGTATGAAAATAGGTGGAATTTGATTGAAACTAAACTATTTTATCAAATTACATCCCATAGGCGTTTCTGAAAGTGCCATATTTTATATTAAAATAAAACTTTGTAATCTAGAATGTTCAACAATGAAAGCATATGTGAAATTGATCATATTACTGTTAAATCACTGAAATACTGAAATTGGAGCTAAAATAAGTACCAACAACAAAAATAAAAGTTAATCTTTCTGGTATTCATTATTTCACAGGTTTGTTTCAATAAAATTTATCGATTATTTTTATTATTAAAAAACGTGTTTGATTTACTGGAACAATCCCCCGCGTTTTTTGTTTGTTATATTATTTGCTGAGCTAGTAACCGTAAATAAATTAAGCTAAAGTACGAAGCGTAATAAATAAGTGACAAAGTCGAGTTTAAAATTACTTGTGAAATTACTTGTTTTTGACGACAAGTTCTTTTTTATATGGAACAGTTTCTTATTTCTGTTTGTTTCTAATAAAGAAAATTGTGAGTTAAGATATTCCAGATCGCACATACTGTAATATTTTATCTGTATAACACAAAGAAGACAAACGTAAATAATCATTATCTGTCTTATTAAATGACAGCCAACATCAATTTTACATATACAGAAAGTGTCTTTTTCACGATATATCTTCCACTCTTCTAGATTATATTTGACCGTAAAACACGAATAATCGTAAATACTTTCTCTAAATGGAAGGTAATTTGAATATTTCTCTTAAAGTAGAAATAAAACACGAGTGTTTTGGTGTAATATCAGTAAAAATTTTCATAGCATTAAATTAGAGTACGAAAAAACTGTGCTAAAGACAATAACAAATAAAGCTGTGACGTTCCATACAAGGGGTAGCATATTTATTATCTAAAACGTACTAAAGTAGTAAGAAATAAATATCCTGCATACTAATAAAACGTCAAATCATAACATCTTGATGGAATATTTTTTTATAATTGTTACCCTTCTATCTTGCATTTTGAAGTAGAGTTGTTAATTTAAATATATAATATCAGTATTTTTTGTTGAACGAAAAGCGTAGCACAAAAAAAAACAATCGTGCAGTGAAAATGACAATGGAAAATTGTTATTTTTAGAACAAATAATATTGTATTATTCATTCAGCTGTCGACATATTCAGTCAAAATTTCTTTAAATATTTGAATTGTAAAAACATGCATACATTTCATAAAACCATCAAAAAAACTTAAATAGCCGAACCGGAATCCCTTTCTTGCATTATTATGGATCGTATGGTGAGCACTCGGAGATGAATATGGATAAGTTTTATTTGGTGTACAAAATAAAGTTCCAGAATATTTTGTAGAAACGTCTTAAAGATGAAATATTTATGGTATTACCTAATTAGTCACCTTTATGATGTAATAATGTTTTTCTACTCCTGTTTTATAATATACTTATTAAAAGACTAAAATCTGTATCATAATGATATTCATTATGATACAAATTTTCATTATGATACAGATATTTAAGCCAATAGGAATGCGACATTCGCACAATATTTAATATAGCCATGTATACCTGGTTGACATTTCTGAAATTAATTATATTAGGTCTGTTCCCTGCAATAAAAGTGTAGCACTGAGCTATACCATTTTATTTATTTTAATTATGTTTTAATGCTTCGTGCAGTATACAAATGCAATATACATAGATAGTCCCAAATTTAGCAATTTCACACGCATTTTTTCACAGATATACCTGAATTTTTCAAAATTATATAGCTCAGTGCTACACTTTTATTGCAGGTGAACAGACCTATTAAGTGACACTTAATTTGACAGCTGTCAAATAATTTTGATTTTCAAAAGTAACTATATTTAAAATTAAATAATTCTTATTAATCGGAGTAGAAAAAATATTGTATGCAACTTTCATGTAATGGCCATTAATACATGATCGATGCATAAAATACTATTATCTGATGACATGTCATAATGACAACGTTATTTCACTCAATGTTGATGACCTAAGGAAGCTCATTATGGTACTAAGTACTAACTTGTAGTCTTGTTTGGTCGTTGGCACCAAAAATTGCTTCTGATATTTGTTTTTCTGCTCTTTCGATTTTCGATGATATAACCTTCAGCAACAGTATTACTTTTCCATGGCTTTTCACGGTACACAGATCAGCTCCAAAATCGGCCAAAAATGAAGCGGGATGAATTGAATTCAAAAAAAAGGCAATAACTTTTGGCATTTTACCAGAGGCGTGAATTCCAACGGGTTGTTTGGTGCATTTCTTTTTTTATTAGTGACAATAAAATTAATAACATTCACGACTTGTAGCATAATGATCTTCTTTATGATTCTAATTATATAAATAACTATTACGTGCTCAAACTTCAAATACTAATTTGTGACTTGTTGTCATAGTTGATATTTATTCCTCCTTTATAATCTTCATTTTGTTAGCGGTTCTAAGCAATTCAAAATTATAAGTTTACAAGTTTAATATAAAGAGTGTTATTTCTCTAACAGCACCAATAAAAACTTTTTAAAATAGTACATTTTACTCACGAGGAAAGTTTATACTGAAGTCAGTTCATTATGGAAAATACTTGAACTTTGTTGAATAATATTATGTTTGTAGTCGTCTAAGATGCCTCTCGAGAACTATCACATATCCCTTTAGTGAAAAATTATAACCATCAATATTTCATGAGGCTGAACTCTTCAAACTTTAAATTTCAGACAATTGTGGCAGCTGGGTTGGTCGCAATTCTACAAAATCGCATGAAACTTTCGTCAAAAATAAGAATACAATGGTTAAGAATATCAAACAAATAATCTGTTCTAAATTTTACATTAAAAATGGAATTTCGTTTGCCGAAGCGCTGGAAATGTTAAGGCTTACGGTGAATCGACTTTATCAAAAACACGAGTAATTTAAAGGTGATCTTGACAGTTGACATTTCTACTAAAGCTGTGCATATCATCTGAGCGTTATGTGGTGTCTGATAGAGAAAAATCATTGAAGAATATCAGATTTGTGGAAATAAAACGAAAGAAAACTCATGGATTTTACAACACGATAACGCACTATCTGACAAGGCTATATTGTGGACGAATTTCTTCTGAAAGACTGAACAAATCTCATCGATTAACCACCGTACCTACTTATTCCCCTGAAATGGCTCTGGCCCACTTTTTTCTGTTCTCAATATTCAAATTACCACTTTTCAGCCGAGAAGACATTAAAGAGATTCTGCGACGAGTATACTATAAACTATAGACTATACATTTGTATGAACAATAGATATTTTGAGTGTCATTGGAAAATTCCCAGTACTTTTTTGCTCAATGTAATAAACTTTAGCGTAGTAATATTCTGTAGACAAAATATTTAATCAAGTTTGCTTTTCTCTAATTTTTTGTTCTCCCCTGTATACCGTTTGGTAATTTAGAGATTCGATGATAAGTGCTGTAATGTTATTACCTAAATCATGGAAATTTCCTTAAAGGTTGATAATAAAAATGTACCCAAACTTTTTAACGTTTTCATTTATTATTTTCGGCTTCCTTTTCAGTTTATTATCCACTTTCTCAACATTGTATTAATATTATTTTTATAACCTCTATTTATCATGTAGTTTTTTCAAATTCTATTATTTTTATACTTGTAGAAACTGTCATAAACAGCAAATTCTAAGTTTTAAGCGCACAAGTGTGAACAAAATGTATGCAAAACTTTCTTAAATTGACGTTTACACTATAAACCGAAAGTTAAAATGTTCAACAACAATGTTGCAAGAAACTTTGTTATAAATCTTGAGTCAGGGAAAAGCTTTTGCATTAATCAAATGGCTTTCAGCGAACAGTACTGGTTATTTCTGCTTAAAGTCTTTTAGTTCACTAGTTTATTGAGGTGGGTATATCAAATAAAATCCGAAGTAACAGTTTAACATGCGTCTCTAATTTTATTTTGTAAATCTTTGAGGTAGACTACATTTTCCTTCATTTTCATTGTATCCCTCACTTTTTCATAATAATAGCTCTATTATTAGAATCGCTCGTTTGATAATGAATAAAACAAAATGTAGGTGTCAAATTACCCTATTGTTTATTAAAATTATTGATCTGTAGCACTACATTAACTCTTACATATTGTAAAACTAACTATTCGTTACTATATTATTCATGAAATAACGAAATGTAAATATTATATCTATTTATGTTTAATGCTTAGTTAAATATATTGTATTTTGCAGTTATGTTTTGAATTTCGGCATTGGCGAACATTATTAAACTAATGGATATGAATAGTGTCATTAAAATTATGAAGCGAAGTGATAAATTTAAATAAATAATAGCTTAAATCTAAAAAATAGTGCTTTATAGCAGTAAAAAGTAAAAAAAATTATTACAAAAAGCGTGAGGTTCCTACTTTGATCTACATATGACACTACGCGGTAGTAGTGAGAACAAACAGAACCGCGAAATTTTGAAATAGATTAATCTAGTCATTCGTACATTTAAGAACTTTTTTATTTTTATTTTTAGTCGCATCAAGGCATCAAATTACTTATTCATTTATTTATTTGTTATTTAAACAAACCTTACTGTTTATAGTTTGGCAAGTTTATCTGAAACTACGGGGAATCGGTAAGAGGCGAGGCATATATGTCATAAACGTATACACATATGGCGTACGGTACCTATTTTACCAAGTAAAATTGAAAATACAAAGGTAACTGACAGTACCAACGCCTCTGGATAAATCAATATCAGTCAATTGACGAAGTGAGAGGGAAGAGCACACGCACGCGCTTGCCAATAAGAAGTCAGCTCTCGAAAAAAATCACCAATTATGTAATTCGGAGGGTGTGGTAATTATGGTTCTCGTACAACGCTGCCAGAGCTTGAAGAATCCCGTATCAAATTTGGAAAAGTGCTCATCTTTTAATATTCATAAATTGAAAAAATAATGTTGATAGAGAAAATCCAAGGAAACAAGCACATTAAAGAATTAATTAATCATATTGTTGATATTGTTGATAATAAAAAGTCCCTTTTCCAATTATTATCTCTACATATTTAGCACTTTGGCTTTTCCATAGTTAAACAAGGCAATATCGAATGTTTTCGACTGCATTCCTTTCACGGCTTCAGATAAACTTACCAAAGTATAATTATATAAATAAATATATAAAAGAAAATTCATTTTAAATTAATATCTGAATAGTATAATGGTAATTATAATCAAAACTGCATATATTTATACACCCACCTTTAAAATTGTTGACATAGATATGTCAATTAAATGATCTATAACTATTTTGCGGAAAACTCTGGCAGAAACTGCCCATTCCAGGTGAATCAGTGTATTAAATTGATTTGCGAGTCGAAACATGTTCACAGTAGGTGACCCCGAAATATTAAACGATGGATGCACATTTAACATAGATACTGGGCGCATTCTTCTGGGCGGATCGTTAAATATAATTAATGATAATATCTCTGGGGAATTATTTCTATTATGAATAATACTATACTAAAACACCAAAATTGATAAATGTCGTTTATTTTCTAAGGATAATAATATATCTAACTCTACTGGTTTCACGAATAATATTTGAATCGACAGAACAAAACAAAATTATATATATATTCGAGGGTGGTTTGAAGGAAGAGTGACCTTTCAATGAAAAAATTACTTTAGTGTGAAACTTAGTCCAATTTTTTCATACCATCCAAAAAATAATCTTTCAGATCAGGTGAATATGGCGGATGAGCCAATAAATTTTCTGCAACAAAAGCGGACGAATAGGCAGGAGCATTGTCCTGATGGAACCAAACTCTTTCCAGCATATTATTGGCCAGTTATCGTTTTCCTTTTTTCTAAATAATCAATAAAGATTATACCTTTGAAATTCCAAAACACTGTGGACATGACCTTATAAGCCTCATAGACCTTGTGAGCACGTTCCTCGGATGAAATCCATTGTTTCGACTGTATTTTTGTTTCTTGGGTATATTGATATACCCGAGTGTCATCTACTATGACATATTGATGGAGAAATTCACTTGGATTACGTTTGAAGATATTCAAACATTCGTTTGAATTTTTAATGCGAGCGAGGTTTTGATGTGCATTAAGCAATCGCAGCACCTACCTTGCAGATACCTTTTCCATATGTAACTTTTCATGCAAAATATTGCATACCTGTTTGGTTGAAACATTTATTTCATTATATAGTTATCTCACGTACTTTTATTCGACGATCGCTAAGTACAAGGGCACGGATTTTATTAACCATTTCTGGAGTAGTTACAGTTAATGACGGTCCTGGACGCTCAAGATTATCCGTGTTCATATGGCCACTTTTAAAAGAAGAGAACCACTTACAAATATGTCCAACTTTTCCTCGGTTTCATTAATTGTTTTTCCGCTTTACAAAATAATGTATAATTACCACTCGAAATTCTTTTTTCTCCAAATTAACCCAACAACGAAAACACGTTTCTTTAAATTTAGGTGGGGCATAGAAGGTTGATGGGAGTGCGTTCTCTCTCATGTCATTTTAGTTACCCCTCTCTACCCTAGAAACAAGTTTGAAAATTCAAAAAAGGAAATTCTGTAACTCAACAGAAACTCAACATTAAGGATTAGATTAGATTAGATTTTATGAGGTGGCTTTTGGCCTATTCCACTGCGACCTTTTCAGATCTATTGTGATCCTCTAAAGTCTAGATTACATTTTCCAGCCTGACTCTTTTTAAAAAATCTATTAGTGTGGAGACTGAACCTTTTGATTTAGCTGTCTGCCAATGGCTTTTCTTCGTCTAATGCAGAAACCTCTCATTTGTCAGGCTATCGCACTGACATGTAATGTGTTTTGCCGTTTCTTCTTCTAGGAGACAAAAACATTTTAAGGAAGTACTGAACCTTTGATTATATTTGAAGTAAATATACCAAAGTGAAAAAAAACTGACACTTTTACTTTATATTAACATATAATCATAGAATCTTTTAAAAATGCATTCATCACGTCAACTTTATCACCTCTTCCAGAAAGTACAGTTCGGATACCGTTCCAAGCAGTCCCAGAACGGTTCACTTTCTCAAAACGAAAATATTCGAACATTTCATTGGAACGTCTCTTGTTCATTCACTCAACACATATTCGTACAATTTAAGAATACTTATATCAAATATAAATTTGTTATTTTACATTATAGTAATAAATTTTGTTTTAATGCTTCTTGCTTGTTCAGATCAGCTAACACTATGTAATTCGACATATTTTGTCTTCCGTGGACACGAAGTCGATAAATTATTGCTGCCAATATATCGTTTTCTTTAGCTGTTCCATAAATCATTGTGTATCAGATATTTGTTCAAATGTATTATTCATTTTTATTTCAATAATGACACCGAACTCAGAAACTCTTTACCAAATTTATTCAATTTATAACGTATGTAGAATATAAAAATATTTTTAAAACTTCGACTTTTCGAACAAATAGTCAGAGAGAGTGATGGTTAGTCGATAAATATCCATAGCATGGCTCTACAATAATCTCAAATAATTGGGGATCGTTTTTTTTT
The DNA here is from genome assembly GCA_910591685.1 of Galerucella tenella. NCBI lineage: Eukaryota > Metazoa > Arthropoda > Insecta > Coleoptera > Chrysomelidae > Galerucella > Galerucella tenella. Next base: position 8,011 of record CAJUYH010008067.1, on the reverse strand, counting down.
TTCCTTTACAAAAATATTTCACGTTAAAATTCGTTAAAAATGAACCTTTTTTAAACCTATTGATATGAAACACGCCCAAATTATTTTGAGGGAAAGGATCGGATACCACTGGAGGCGCATTTTCCAAAATTTTAAAAGGCATGTACGAGGTTTGTGCGAGAAAGGAAACTTTATTTTTCTTGGGAAATATTCATTTAGATATCCGAAACCGAAACCGAAAAAGAAGCAGAAGACTTAAAAATCATAGAAAGAAAGATTTTTAGAACGATACTGGGGCCGAACATAACAAGAGCTGAGGAAAGGAGACTCAAAACTAACAAATAAATAGAAAGCGAGTTAAGGATTGAGACAATCGTGAAATATATAAAAGCACAACGCCTAAAATGGGCAGGACATATTATGAGACGAAAGCCTGGAGAAATGATAAGACGAGTAACACAATGGACTCCTCTATGGCCGAGAAGAAGGAGAAGACCCAGAGAAAGTTGGAGGAATCAGATAGAAGAGGATACAAAAAGGATGGGAATCAAAGAGTGGAGGGAAAAATGCAGAAATAGAGCAGAATGGAAGAAAATAACTTCTGAAGCCAGGACGCATAATTGTAACAATAAGGAGTGAAAAGGGAGTAATCCACCATAATAAATGGATTTTAAAGCGCATTAGCGTTAGCCACAAACTATTAGATTTAAAGGCTTGATAATGATTATCTGAAACCTGAAGCACTTTTGATATGCGCTTTTTTATATTGCTATGATCTCTTCCTGAGATGCGATATTTATCTCCTTAATCGTATAGTAAACCTCTGTTCTTTTTGGGACTTTTCAATTTTAAAAGTGCAATGGAGCAAATCCGATGAATAGAGCTAATAATACATAATTACGGTGCTCTTTTTCTTCACAAATCCAGGCGTTTTCTTCGTACCACTTCTCGCAAATAGCGTAAATTCTCCAGGGTAATATTCCTCCTTGATTAAGAGACTTTCTAACATGCCATTATAATCCAAAAAATAAACAAGTTAAAGGGCTTGTCGCGCTTTTTTCGGGTTTGGCTCTTCTGGTATTTCATTGGGCTTTGTGATTTCGACTTATTCTCCTGTTTGGTCACATTGAGCACATCTGGATCGTTGTTGACGTCGACAAGCAATTTCGCCAATTTCGGAAAAAAGCAAACGTCTCTTGTCCAAAACATCAAAAAAGTGTACTGTCCCATCTAATTACAAACCAGAATGGTTGGTTCAATCGTGAAAATATCCCAATTCCGTTTAACTTGGATCTGTCATTCATTGTCTGTCAGGGCACATAGCACGAGAACTAGATGTTTGTTTTTAGTGAACGATCTACTTTTTGAAAAGTAATTTTTTCAAGACCGACTAGAAAGTGTACACATTCTGGACAATTTTTCGTCCAGAAAATAGCGTTTTGCCAGTCAAGACCGGAAAATGGACGCTAGGGACCGGAAAAAGCTTTTGCCGGTCCCTAGCGTTCATTTTTTTTCCATTTTTCCAATCGCTCTTTCATAATACAAACTACCTTGATTTCGTTACTATGGTAACAACGTCTCGATATATTAGGGTTTTTTTAGCGAGCTGCTGGTTATAACCCAGCGGTCACTTGCGGTAACAGGCGGTTATTCACGTTTTAAAATAATAGTGGGGGTTATAACCACTGCCAGTTACCCACCTCTTGACTATGGTAACTGAAGTTAATACCGCGGTCACTGATTTGAAGTTTTGGTATTTACCATTCGTTGCAAAAAATTGAATGGTATTAACTTTTTATGACCGGTCACTCGCTAAAAAAAGCTTATTGTCGAGTGATGACAGTTCGTTGATTTTTAATTTGACGTTTATGTCAAACATATTATTTTATCTGGTTTTAGTTTTGTTAATCACTTTGTTATAAAAAGTAAAATGAAGAATTACATGTATATCGAAGTGTCTGTCTTAAAAAAAATATTGTACGTCACACAACCGAAAATTTGTGTTTTTCAGGTCTCGCCAATCTTCCTGGAATCTGCTTGTCTCGATCTGAAAAACACTACTTTCCGGTCTTGTAACGTAAATTACTATTTCAAATTTTTAAGGCGTTATAATAGTATGATACTATTATCTTGACATCTATAAATATTCAAACGTTTGCAGTACTTAAAAATGTATCTGAATAAATAATATATTATTGTTAATAGTTATAATCTCCTCAAAATTTACCAGATTGTCCTTGTTAACCACTCATGGTATGCAAGTTTGGGTTTTTAGTTAGTTTTATTCGGTTTTATTTGTAGCAGCCTGTAGTAGAAGTCGATGTGTTTTTTACTTTTTGTAACATATAGCTGTCCATTGTACCGTTTTTTGAAGGTAATAAATTAAATTGTTTTTAAACTCTTATATTGTTTCTTTCTGTTCACAAATACTTACATGAAAAAAGCATCTATTTATTGTTATTATTGATAATGAATAAGATTAAATGAACTGGTTGGTTATTGTTTAATATTTCCCACTTCAGGCAATATATGGTACATTTTTTGTCATTTCATTTAATTTAACTTGACAATTTTATTGTTATTAATATAATATCACTCAAATGTTGAGTTACTTTGAATGATATGTTGTAAAGGAGATACATAATCACTCTATATTTCAAATATTGTCTATAATGAGTTGTTCGTCGATAAATCGAAATATTATCCATTATTTAAAAAAGTGAATGATGCTCTATACCTTCTTATTAAAAAGGTTCAAATACATAAATAACCCGTTAGAAAATGTTAAAACTTCTAATAATTTATTATGAAGTGAAACCTACGTAAAACCCGAAACGAATTTCCAAGCAAAAATGTTAACCTTTTTTCGTCCCGACCAACATCCCTAAGGGTGTAGTTAAGCTCTAGGAACATTTAATATATCAATGGCAATTTGTTGAAAAGGGACTTTTGGAGTAAATTATTGATGTATGGGAAAGTTGATCCAAATTTCATAAATACATAATGTTACGGAGCCGACGAATAAATTAGATTAGATAAATTTAGTATCTAAGCATTCATAACAAGCAATATTCCTAGTTGGTCCCGTTTCTTGAATATTCAAAGAACGAAGGCAAGAAACTGATTTTAGTTTAACCACACATATTTTATTTTAAACATGGATAAAGGCTAGGAAAATGAAGAATACAAGATATTCCTTCTCGCTAGTAGAACAAACCTCTATATTTCAGGCGGAGATTTATGTTATCCTAGAATGTGTCAGAATTAACAAACATACGCGAATGATACTTAAATTAACTGGCAGCCAGGCATCCTTTGCAGCTCTAAATAGTCTCAAGGTACCATTCAGACTGATATAAGAATGCCAGAAAGAACTGAATGAACTGACAGACTACATTAAAGTAAGATTAGTGTGGGTGCCGGGACATATACGATACGATATTCCTGGAAATGAACAAGCTGATGAGCTCGTGAGAAGAGGTTCAGCAACCACATAAGTTGGACCAGAACTAGTCCTTGGGACCACAAATACAAAAATGGGAAGACTCCGTTTCACATACGAAGAGCCCACTACAGTATAGAAGTTGAGCGAAGAAGCTGCACATAACAATATCTGAACACCAATATCGGCCTTAGGCTTGTTATGTGCAACTTCTAGACTCTAGTTGGTTCTTCTCATTTGAAACGGAGTCTACAAAGCCAACATAGACTACAGTGGAGGAACACTCCAAAGCAGCTATACACTAAGACCTCCAGAAGTATTAAACGGGCTAAAGAGCTTCTGAATATCAGTACGAATACGCTAACGTATTACAGGTTATCTAACGCGTCATGTCCCGGTAAAAGATCACCTGCATAAAATGGGGCTGTATAACGAGGATCTCAGCTGCAGACTTTGAGGCTTGGAGACCGTGACCGTAGCCCATATCTTGTCTGATTGTGAGGCATTGGACTCCAGGAGACAGACAATTTTCGGAGAAGTCGATGTGCCGCCTAAAGCATCCAGTTGACCTATATCGTCTACTCGAAGGTACGGGAATGACTGGGAGGGTGGGATAAATGTGGGAGTAGAGTACAATAGGCCCAGAGGTTGAGGTACTCCCGGAATAATAACGGCTCCCAAAAGGACGGAAAAAAAGCTTGGCCTGAACTTTTGTCAAATTACCCGTAACATGTATCTAATACAACTCTGAGCTAGTTAGTACATATAATTATGTTTCCAATACTCGATAGTCTCGTTAAAATTCCAAGTTTTATGGACAGATGTAGAGCTAAAATAAGATATTTAGTATTTGAATTCGCTTTTTAGAACCAGTTTTCAAAAAACGATCCTGGGCAACCGCCAATATAATAAGTATATATCCTCGAGAAATTTAAATCTATTTATTTTCAAGTTTAAGATCACATTTCCAAAATTTTACGGCGAATAAATAAAGGAAGCTTTTTGTATTGTACCTGTAGTTGTACAGGATTGCATAGGTATCTTAAAAGATTTACAGCAAATAACGTAGAACGAACTGCGACATTAAAAAAAAGCATTTGATTTAACTTACTGCCAACAAAGTGTTGTCAAAAATATAAAGCAGTTTTTTCTAGCAACAGTAACAAAAGGAGTGTAGCCACTATTGCGGGAAAAGTAATTAAACGACGACCACTACAATGACATAGTTTTTTGGGAGAACTCTGCCAAAATACAGGGTAATTGTGACTGGCAGCGCTTTTAATAAGTCGTGGTTAATTAGAAAATTTCCAGAATCTTAATATAAAAAATATCTTATTGACAACATGCTGTGATTAAAATAGTTTGTTAATTGTAGGTAGATTAACCTTAATAAAATTTATATGGGTGGTTATAAAAGAAACAATGTGCCACTGGAATTTTCTTCACCTTTATAATCAGAGCAAACCGACTAAAATTACATGTTGGATTTCACATATAATTGGGTTGGCTAACTGCTACTCTGATATAAATAAACAGATCAAGCTTTAATTAAAAAGAAACATTTATTTTTATATCGTAAAAATGTAGCTCATGTAAATTAATTTTTTTCCGCTAATTTTTTTCATATTTCGGTTTTTTTATATTTAACTCAACATAACTTAATTGTTGTTAATTTGAGCTATAGTGTTTTAGGCTTAAACTTTCCATTTCCATTTCGACCTTGCCATATTTATAAAAAAAAAACGTTTTAACAGTTATTTAACGTAGGTATTAAACATTTCAACAATCCACTTTTATATGAGTAGCGTAAAACGCAAAATATGTATCCCGCGCTCTCTCGCCAGGTTTAAAATAATAATAATTTTGATTTCGGATTGAATTATGCAAAATATATCAATAAAGTTAATAAATTATACATCGCTTTAAACATTAAATGTTTAACCTAATTCCTGTGATATTTTAAAAAAATGTTTGGTGCAACTTTCTTGTTTAAAGAAACATTTAATTGTGTTTTTTGATAATTTATCAGTAATGAGCTCATAATTTTAACTATAAAACTTTTATAAGAACAGTTTTTAACGTACAACTATTATTCACCAAAATACGCAGCATTTAATTTAAATCCAGTTATCACTGTTAACAAATTTTTTGCAATATTTTATAATTCCATTATTAGTTTGAAATGTTTTTATTTTCATAATCTTTGAATACCTTTTAAAAAAAATTGTAAAAAATTGCAAAATTATATTATATTACCTAATTGTTTTATTTCCTAATTAATAAACAGAATCATAATGATACATTTTTCCTCTTTAATTTCATTTTTTTGCTTAAAAAATATTTTAATTTTGTATTTATCATGATACAATTACAAAAATTGATAAAATATTTGCAATATTTTCAACGGAAAATTAATATTTTGGAAAATAAGATTTAAAGAATATCGTAATATGAAGTCTTAATTAATTTTAATATCTTTATGAATATTTTTGTATCATTAACTCGGTGAACCCAATCTAAATATAGTCCAGCTTTCTTTATTTTCATTTAATTTTAAATTTGTATAAACAACCGGAATTAAATTATACTAAGGCCCCGTCCTCTGTCTTTCCATATTTATATACAGGGCAAAAATAACAATGACGCTTACCTTGGCTAATAATGGTCACAATGTAAACCATGCCAATAGTCAAACAACGATTATGTTGCTTCCTTTTTGCCATATTAACACTCAAAGAACTTGCACTAGTCACTTAAAAGTTTCACTAAACCGAAGAGCGTGTTGCGGAGCAAAGCACGTGCTCAAGTTATCCGGTGTGTACGAGCTTTCGAGCTATAGCGATGCGAACACCCACTGACGATTACGGCAAGTTTATAACTGAAGGGTCAATCTGCAACTGTACGCTAACTCTAATATGAAACTGAACGCGAGACACTTTTGGAGCTTGCGTTGCGCTCACTGCCTGCCGCTTATTTCATGCCACATGTTTTTCATGCTAAACCACAAACTTTTAACGCTACCGTCAATCGGTAATCATCAATCTTGACTTATTTGTTTATGACACTGAACTTGTGATGTCATTTTTAACTTCATTTTTCGATTACGCGCGTTAATTTTATCAATTTCACTCTTCACCCTGTCACACTGTCATCGCGAAATTACTTTAAAGACTGTACTCTGAAAAAATTTTTAATTACCATCTCCATTTGAATCTGTAAGTTAAAAATTCACTTTTCAATTGATTTATTCAAAAACTAATGTCAACCTGTACACCTGTCAGATATAGGTATAAATTGACGTCTTCCGATACAGAAGCACTTTTTATTCATGTCCTGATTGACATTGAATGAATCAACACAATCGGTTTTGGCTTCATCTAAGTTCTGCCTCAGTTACCAGTTCAGATGCTACCTTCAGGCGAGCTCTAGGTGCAGAATTGGATTCTTGAATTTTTTTCTTCCACTCTGCACAAAAGGGACTACTTACTGTAACCTGGGATGCATCAGGAATATGATAATGACTTCGCACTTGGTCACGTTAGCTGCTTATAACTACTTTTCGAAACTTCCTGGGGATTTTGGGGTGAAAAAATTGATCTCAGGCATTGCCTTCCTATCATAAAAATTCACTAAAAGAAAAAACTCCAGCCAAGATGAAAAATATCGTGCCGAAGGCTGAGTGGCGGCAAGATTCAACATGCAGTCTCAAACGATCCTCTTGGTGCACTAGGCAGAGCCTCACGCACTACCGCATCATGCGGGATCTGTCACAGTGGACCAGCTTTTCTTAGTTTGTGACACAGAGGTCAGAACAAAATAAACAGAAACAAACGGAAACCCAAGGATATAAGCCCAGGGAGCTCGAAAGCGGAATCAAAGGTTACTAAAGCTGGAGGGCCAGGAACTCCGCAAGCTGTAAGGCCAGGATCCTTGACGGTACATTTCCAAGCTGTGAGGCAATAAGGGAATGAATGAAAACCTACCAATGTTTTCATGGACCTTATAACAGGCCGAAAGGCTATCATCTACTATCTCTAAGATAATGCATTCCTTTTGATACTGGAGGGGGATGAGATATCCAAACCCTATGCATTATCTGAAGTGATGGATGCAGGTAGACAGATGGAATATACAGATTTCTGGAGGGCATTTGACAGAATGGATCAATGGTATGTAAAAAATGCTAATGTTTTGTCAATCTTTCATAAACAGTAGGAAGCAATTTGTTTTTTATAGTTGACACAGCTCACAACAATTTACAGCTAAATCGGGTGTTCCACAGGAATCAAATCTCGGACAAATGTTGTTTTTTTATTTATAAAGATGAAGAGAATGTGCTTGTAACTTTTGCTTCGTACTTAGCCGATTTATACAGTGTGGAAACCACTTTTGGAATAAAATTCTTTGTCATTATTTTAGAAAATTATAAAAAATGCCAAGACACGTCAACTTTTGAATTGAGTTGTATGTAAACATAAATGTAAATGTACAGAGTGATTCACGCAAGTATGCCATAGTCGGTGTTGTTTTTTTTTTAATGAAACACCCTGTATATTAGCATATTTTTGAAATCTTCTTAATGAACCGATT
>CAJUYH010008066.1:0-16184 GCA_910591685.1 Galerucella tenella | reverse complement strand
GAAAAAATCTCTTTGATAAACTAGTGAAACTAGTGAAAACCACATCTCTTTGGAACAATTAATAAGCTGGGCATTTATGTTTAAAATCAGTCACTCTTATTTGGGACACCCTGTATAATAAAAAAATTTACTGCTCAGCTCAAAAGGATAGAAAATAGTTATTTATGTAACTAGTAGCCTTTTTTGTGACGAATGTGAATATTGTCGACAATCACATGAGTCGAAAAAAAGGTCTTTACACACGAATTGCATACAATATTTTTTCTACTAGCGAATATTTAATTAAAATACGAAAGTTTAATAGTAATTTTCTTTACGCACTAGTGCGTAAAGTAAAACTCTTTACGCACTAGTGCGTAAAATAAAGTTTTACGCACTCGAAAATGTGTCTAAAGTACGTACTTTACACACGGTAGTAGAAAAATGGATTTATAATTTCCTGAAAATCTTGTCTGAAGTTATAGAAAAAAAGTAGCAGCGTATCTTTGTTTAAAAAAAACATAACAAGGTATATAAGTACCACAATGTTTTTATTTTTCAATTAACCTACATTTAATTTTTGAATAGATGAGGCTTTTACTTAATGTAGATCCAAACTAAATGATGAAATAGAACAATTTAATATTTTTCAATTATATTGAACTTAAAGTTGTAACGCTTTTCGCTTTTCTTAAACGAGTATATTTAATTATTTATTTTGGATTTTATCGTATTTTTATCTATATTGAAGTTTTTAAAAAATAATTCTACTTACGCCGAAAAACAATCACAACAATAATTATCACTACCCACTAAAAATATCGCTCGTTGCAGTCCGCGTAACACTAGCGAGTGTTGAACATAACTTGCCGATGGCGTGGACGTTCTTTATTCTAGTCGAAATTTTGTAGATGGACCGCTGCTCGTTGCATCTGATGTATAATCCAAAATTCGCAGGAGGATTCTTTCTTATGTATACCCTACAATTTTTCAATGTCGGTAACGGGTTTGCTTTATTTTATTTTATTTTTTTTTTCTTCAATAACCTGGACAAGCAGGACTGTGTGATCGAGGTCCATGAACTTCACGAGCTTGGCGATAAAAAAAATGTATTCAATTGTTATCGAACAAGCTATTTTGAACGTTTAAATTACGAGGGTTATACGAAAACAACTACAGCTCTACATATAGCTGGTACATAATAAATCCGAATTAGCGTCATTGATAATTAAAGCAGTGACAGTTAGCACAGTTTGTTTGCATTAGATCGTAGAATGAATGAATAAAATAAATTTTTATTTGATATTTACGAGATTCTTTTACTTTTTCAACGACTGGGCAACATAAAGTTGTGGCGATATTATTGGTCTATGACGTACATTCGTATTTATATTGTGTCAGGTATACAGGTTGCTAACAGTCTTATCATTACATACGATTTACACAAGTGCGACAAGGAAAATATGAGAAAAACACTTGAAAGAGAGAGAAGAATAATTGTGCGCAGTCAGCTGTTGCCAAATGTATTTATCTGTAAAAGTTATTCCCAATTTTTGTCGGCAACAATGTTAAATATCAATAATTGTTAAATCGAAAGCAGTGTATAGATTTTATTTATTGCAGATTGTAATTTGTCCATTTATTTTCTTGAACTAAGTATATTATTTTATTCTTATCTGTGTTGATTAGGGATTGCAAATTTACCGAATTTTAATTTACCGGTAACTCGGTAGATTAGTTAAAAATTTACCGATTTACCGGTACTTACCGGTTTTTTTTTCGACATACAAAAAACAAAGAAATAAGCCACAAAATAAATAACCAAACTTCAATTCTTATTAAATAATAACAACAGAAAAGTAAAAGTCTAGAGTCTAGGTAAACTTATATTATACCTAACTTGATGACTAGTTACAGGCCCTAAAACATTCGAAATAGTAATTTAATTGAAAAAATATCTATCGTTTCTTATTTTTCCAACGACTCTCTCGATTTCTTTTGTTTAATAAAAAATGCCCTGAGAAAACACAGCTTATCAATACTATTATCACTTAGCCGCTATCTAATCTTAGTACAAATTGTTCCTGCCGCAGAAAACGCTCTTTCGGACTCCACACTAGTGGCACTCCTTCCGAAAATATTGCATTTCTGTTTTCACACATTAGTGAGCGCTGGTAGAAGTAATCTGCTGTCTTCTAATTGGAATAGTACTGTTTACATCAATTTTCTTCCTTATCGCTAGTTGAAGTTTTTATTTAATCGACAATGCAACATTATCCGATTTTGAAGTTGATGGGCCCAAAACCCGACTGAGGGGGATGTTATCTTCATCATCATCAGAGGAATTATCGAGCTATTTGTATTTTCTGATGACTCTTCTAAAAAACTCTCACAGAAACAACGGATCCGCCCTATAGTCAACTTGGCATTTTTTACCGAAATTACCGGTAAAAGATGTCGATTTCTTTATCGGTATTTTAAAGAACTTTTGAGGCGGTAAATCGGTAAACCGGTAAATCGGTAAACCGGTAGTGCAATCCCTAGTGTTGATCTCACTTATTTTTCGAAAATCAATAATATTACCAATCTCGAATTTCTCCCAATAAATACGGCATTATCCCGTATTAAATGTTAAATGCAAAATATAGTATATTACGTAACGTGTGTGGTAAGGAGCATTTTACGCACGAATGGAAAAGTTACGCACGATGCCGCGTAGCGGCGAGTGCGTAATTCCGTGAGTGCGTAAAATGCTCTACAACACGAGTTACGTACTATACTTTACCTACGACCTACTTGTACTTGTATTTTTCATAAGAAGCATAAGAAATAACAGTTACATAATTAGAGGTACTTGGTAAACTCCATCTCTATTACTCTATTACCAATGAAAGAAGCACAGTAAAGAACTAACGTTTAATCATTATTTATTATATTGTTGATAATCGAAAGTCCATTTTTCAATTATAATCAATACATATACATAGCCCTTTGTGCTTTTCACAGTTAGACGTGGCCATATCTAATGTTTTCAAATAGTAAATTTTGAATAAAATGTCTATTGACAGTTGCTAAGATGTTGCTAGGGAAGCCGTGCGATTTACTTTACAGCTGTGCGTTTTTTTACAGTGCGTAATAGCTGTCATTACATTGATACCGACTGTGTGTTATTGACTGATTACAGGGGGGGTCGTAGGTAAAGATAATCATTCCTTAGAAAGTACCAAACATTTTAAACTGGCAACGCTGCTTTCATATCAGATGATCGTTCTGATTGGTTGAAAATGATACGAAAAACATAATCATGAAAATAATTTTTTTTTATTGGTGAACCATTTTACCTATTTAAAGCACGCCTCAGCGTGTTTAAATCGAACTTTAAAACACGCGCGTGTTTTAAAGTTACCGTGGCAACATCAACAACTCGAGAAACGAAGTCTAAATCTATGGTCTAAATGACAATTTTTTTATTATCGATCTGACAGGAGTAGTTTTTAATGTCAAAACTTTTATTCGAACAATATTTAACAATGTCAATTTTATAAATTAAAATGGAGAGTGTGGTTTGGTATTGTTTAAAATATTAATATTTTGATTTTCCAAATCTTAGGAAATGGTATTTAAATTAATACTATTGACATTCACAGAACTCAATAGGGTTGAACTTCCATAAAAATACAAATTAGTCTATGTTTTTCTCATTTCCATCTATGACTTCCATTTCTTGTTATTGTAGTAGTTATAGCCCAGTATTTATAATTTCAAAGTGCACCAATAAAAAAAAAAACGTAAAGTATTCGTGGATAACTGGTCTTTAAAAAACTTGCTCTATTTCGCTCTCTAAATCGAGCGTGTTTTAAAGACCTCAATATCCACTTATACTTTAATATACTATTGTATTGTGTCTGTCGATATAATTATATAATACTCTTCAATATTTTTATTTAAATAATTGAAATCGAAAGAAAAATATACGCCTTACTAATGTAGGTATATAATATATCGTTTCAGTATTTATTAACTAATATGGAATCAATCACGATTTAAACATTAACCTTATCAAAAAGTATTGTAAAGGTGTTTGGTAAATCACTTAAACGTATTCAATTGTTATAAAAATACTCACAAAAATATAAAAAAGATAAAATCAAGTACATATTATGCACTAAATCTTTGACTCCTTGAGTCCAGTGCACAACAGTCAGTTAAGGTGTGGGTTAGTCTATGCTGGCTTTGTACCACTTTCTTTATAGCTCCAAGGACTGGATCTGGTTCATATATATTTCTGCTAATCTCACTTTGATGCGTGTTGCTAGTTTATTTAGTTCTTTCGTCTATAACCTTATCGATCGTAGTGTCAAGCAGCACTAAAGGCGATACGCTTATATCGGATAACATCAAATCTGGTGTAAGAGTGTCGCAAGGCACTCAACACACTAGGTAGTCATAATAGAGTGACCCTAGCCTGGGTACCAGGTCACCAAGGAATAAAAGGCAATAAAAAGGCCGATGAATTAGCTGAGCAGGGAGCAACGGAGGTCATGATAGGGCCAGAACCTTCCTGTGGAAATGCTAAATGCCTAAGTTAAGAGAGCATCCACGGGTGCGGTTTCATTCACTCGGAGAAGAAAAACCGAGGACAGAGAGCTACACAAGGGAGGCGGTATTCAGGCTAATAAATCTAATGAAAAGAATTAAGCAGCTAGATATCGAGCTCTAAGGGCCGAATTCAGAAACGACACTACTACTACACTCCTTTTACACTCAAATCGCGACTCGTTTGAGAGTGAGTGGAACTCACCCTCAATTTTGGTATTCAATGTAGGTTGAGTAACTCATGTGAGTAGAGATTGTAGTGCACTTCTGTTTCGAGCTGTAATTTTTGGTTTATTTGAACTAAATTTGACAATTCATTTTAATCATTTCCCTTGTGTATCCATTCCGAATATAGATAACCTCAAAAATTATATTAAAAACTTCATCATTCATTGAATGAATATGAGCGAACAAAAGAAATATATAACACCAAGTGAAAAAATATATTTAACGGAGTTAGTGGCTCAATATGAAAATATTATAGAGTGTAAGAAAACGGATTTAGTGAATGCATCCGAAAAAAAGAAAACGTGGGCTATTATCACTACAAAATTCAATTCTGTACTGGATCAAACAAACGAAATTAGTATTGAATAATAGCAAATTTCATTCCCATCCTGTATTACCATGACCGAACTTTTACAAAAGTAATAATTATTGGATTTGACTTGACAGCGAACTCCACAACAACTTCAAAAAGCATGGGAGAACATAAGGACATAAGGAAAAAGGAGCTATAAAAAGAAAAACAGCAGAGAATGGCAACTGGCAGTGGAATTATTAAAGCACCGCCTAATGATGATGCTACCGATGTTATCTTAGATTGTGTAGACATCGAAATAAAAGATGTCATTGATAGCGACGTGGCTATGCTAAGCCTCATATCTTTTCTCTGAATTTCATTTGTTAATATTTTCCCTCTGCTTCACAGATACAACAAGGAGCTCTTTTTTGAGAAAAGGGCTAAAAAGGGGGTCTGCAATTGATACTGAGCTAGCAGCACGTGTAGCCCGCTCAAAAAAACTTGAGAATCAAGATGAAGAATTTCACATGATGCGAATGGAAAATGAGAGACAGTTACATGCTGTCCGGCTAGAAGCTGAAAAAGTGAAAGTGACAGCTGAAAGAATTATTTTAGAACACAACAAAAACCAGTTCATGGAATAATGTATATTTTTATTGAAATAATAATAAAACTTAAGTACTAGTCAATATTTCGATTCATAAAATGCCTGTGAATGAATTTGACTATTAATTTTACTTACCGTGGAATAGGCAAATAAGCTTCATCATCTTCGACATATTGAATAAACTCCTATAAATCAGCCATTTAAATACAATAAATTGGAAATCAATTATGAAAACCTTTATATACGTCGTTATTAATTGCTATTTGCTTCAAACACAAAAATATGAGGTTATGTTGATAATGTAGGTAACAACTAGTTACCCTCAAAATAATATTGTAGTAGTAATACAATTGTAGTGTCGATATGAGTATTTCTTGTTTCTGGATTCCAAATTGAGCATGAGTGTCGATTCGAGTACAGATTGAGTGTAAATTGAGGGTGAGTGACGTCTATGAATTCGGCCCTATAGGGAGGACCACAATAGATCTGCAAAAGGTTGCAGTGGGATAGGACAAAGAGCTACTCCACTATAATTCTAATCTAATCTAATCTTTCCGACAAGAAATTCACTCTCATAATGCATAAAAAGAAGTATCTATAACTTAAAAAAATTATAATCATGTGATAAAAGTTTCACTGGAATACGGTATTTTTAAAAACTTTCAAATACAATCATTGAATTTTCAGCTTTATTTTATTAATTGCTAATTTACATTTAATTATCTAATTTCTAAGTATAAGGAAAACTATGTATTGAGTTTATCTTTGTCTCTTAAGAAAAAATAAACTCAACAAGCTGAAAATAATAATCCATGCTATCATAATTAATATACCGGAAGCAACCTGTAAATCAAGTACGCTTAAACCTTTTCTTGTCACACTTCTCAATGCTTCGATGGGAATGGAACATGGTAGTGAATTTGCAAATATTTGAAGGCTTTTCGGCATGCCTTCAAGTGGCCACAAAGTTCCTAAAATTAAAAATAGACATGTTATTTTGGAGTGTAACAAGTAGTTTCTAAAATACATTTGTTAGAACATTGTATTTATTGCGGATTACGAGATCTCTGTATACGTCAATTAATTCTACACGTCAATTAAGTCCCACACAATACGTACTATGGAGATATAAAAAATCTGTAAATAATTCACTCACCACTGATTATCAAAATTGGCAAATAGAACCCCATCACTGCGTTATTTGTCATACTAATATTGGTGCTCAATGTAGATACCAACATACCTGAACAAAATAAAATAATTATTCATTAATCATTAATAATAATTCTATAATAGAGTACCTATTCAACTTAAAATTTTGGCTCCATGCAATGTAATATTCATAAGCAAAAAATGGGATATTCAAAAATAAAATTATTTTTTCCACGACTAGCTCTGAAGTTGACAACTATTGCTTCTTCTAGCCAACTGAGAAGTTGAATTTCTTGATTAGTGGTTAATAATTTTATTCACAACCATATATGTAATGCTGTCATTACTAACGTCTTTGAAGGTTAGAACGTGCCCCATATTACACACCTCTATTTCCCGCCCTCATCGAACACTTCCCGCCCTCTAAAATATTGTGATCGTTAATATCATCTATTACAGATGAATATTTTTTATATTTAAAAATATAACACAAATATTATATTAACTATTTAATAGCAATAAAAACAATAAAAACCAACAATGAACTGAAATACAACAAACAACTTATTGAAATTAATGGTTAAATTTGAATTATTATAACTTAAGGCGGATTCATGCAACGTTCATTATCATTACATTTTCATTATATTATAACTACATTTACATTAGAAAAAGTTAATAACTATAGTTTCCTATATGATGTTCATGCAACCACATTATTGAATTTCAATTACACTATTGCATTAAGAAGTTGGTCTACTTTCAACTATAAATTATAATTACATTATATTTTTAGTGAAAACCATAGAGAAATATAATATAATGTCTATGTCCATGGTAAAAACCATGAAAACGCATGCGCCAAAAATGTTACAGCTGTCATTCCAAGGTCTCCTTCTATTTCGAGCAGCCACTAATACTTTCAAAAGTAGTGAAAATGATATATTCCAACACGTTTTTGCTGAGAGAACCTCATAAATTCCAAATAATTGCAAATAACTGACCTTCTAGCACAACCACAAACGATTCAAATGATATGACGTTTATCAATTGCCAGTCTTGTCAGTTCATAATTAATTTGTTCCATGAACTGGTTTGATTAGGCAGTGATAATGTAATTTAAGTGTAGTTATAATGTAATGAAAATGTAATTATAATGCACGTTGCATGAATCGGCCTTTATATCCATCCGACTTTATATGACATTTATTTATATTGGTGACAGTAGTTGTAAAATGTAATATTTTAGGTGTGTTCAGAACGGAACAAATATTTATTAAATTTGATCGGGATATGATGGTTGTGAATAAAATAGTATACAAACCTCGGTAGGAAGTTTCATTCCTGTCTCGAGATAATAGCTAACCTCTCGACAGTAATGAAACTCTTCCCACCTCGGTGTGTAATATGCTATTTCTATTATTATCCCAGGTCAATGATGGACAAATTCGAATATTTTGAGAGTTCAGGGATAGTAGTTCAACAAAAACTTGTGCAACATAATTTTGTATACCCAGGAGATTGTCTTTAACATATTCGCTGCTTGAAACAACTTATCAAGATAAAATTCACAAAACAGTCTAACCTATAGAAGTGAAAGTTTATAGGATGACCTTGAATACGAAAAATGAGGTTTCAAACCCATCCACCTGAAGCGCTAGTTGCAATTGTGTTGTCGAAACAGGCCTGGTAGCTAATGCCTTTAGCACGAAAAAAAGAAAAGATTTCAAAATTCATCAAAGCTGTCATGCTGTCATTTAGCTCATTTAGCTTTGTCACCATTGTTTCCTTTGTCATTTGCTGCTGTTATTTGTGTTTTAATTCGGTACTGTAAGTCTTATCAATTTCATAATATTTATAATGGTTGGTGTGAAGTGTTGCGTTCTTGGGTGTACAGACATTGCATCAAAACGACATAGGTTTCCCAAACATGACCTTTTGTTGTTGGATGAATGGGTTGCCTTTATTCGCAATCCAAAACTAAAGGAATTGAGCGCTGAACAGATTTATAAATCCTGCAAAGTTTGCAACAGATATTTTGAACCACAATATATTGTTATTGGGACAAAAAGGGGCCTCACTCGCAAAGCTTTTCCTACAATCCTTTCAGGATTGATCAAAAAGTGATGGTAAATACGTAATATTATCACTCTTAGGCATTACTTAGCGCGTGGTAAAATGTAAATTGCATTTAGGAATTCCTAAATTCGTTTTAGGTATTACCTGACTTTAGGAAATGGTTAGTGAAATCGGGCATTAGTCATTCAAAAACAAACTTCCATTAAAAAAAGCGTTATGAAATAGTTCTGAACCCATCCACTGCGATCGCTGAAATTCTTCTTCCCTCAGTCTGTTTTTCGGCCTCAGCTGCCTTGCCTATTTCGACAATTCAATTGCAACTAGCGCTTCAGGTGGATGGGTTCGACACCTCATTTTTCCATTCTAGGTAATCCTATTGGACTTTCACTTCTATAGGTTAGACTGTTTTGTGATAAAATTCTTGAATAAAAATGCCATTAGTTTAAAATTCGCGATCAACCAAAATTGACTGATGACATAACGAGTACGTTCATAATATATCAAAAACTGACAGTGTACTTGTCAGTCAGACGACGGGGTAAACGCTTCTCGTGGTGCGTTTGTGAATTATTTTTAATTTTCGTCTTAAATTTGGCTATAAGTGGAAAAAATTGTATATACACCATGGTGGTGAAGACTATTATTATTGACCGAGCACCAAGACTATTTCGCGAGGGGCTTTGCCTCGAGCGGAATAAGGCGCGAGGTGTATAATATACTATTAAATTGAGTCTTCAGATTAACAGAAAAAAATGAAAACAATTTGCTAAAATTATGCAATTTATAATGCAGATACGTCACTAATTTAAATGTGAACTTGTCGGTAGTGTCACAATTCTCCTAAGGTAACATCGGTTTGATTTTTACATGATTCATATTTATCGAAATAGCTCGTTTAGTGTGCCCTTTTTAGTATTTACTGCTTTTCAGAAAGTTGGTTCTTCCAAGTGTTTGGTTCCAGTGCCCTAGATTGTTTTGGAACCATCTGTATACCATTTATTTCTAAATTATTAAAAGGTAGACCTTGTATCGCTCTTACCATAACTCATTCCACATATTCCTTCTAAATAGACTATAAAGAACATTAGCAAAACACTTCCAACACATTCGAATTGATAAATAGCAAAAATCAATACGACCATTTCCAGAGTTTGACAAAGTATCACAAGTCCTTGAAAAATAAGATGAGAAGCAGTTAACTCTGTTGATGTTACTCCAGCTACTATAGATCGATCCCAAATTCCCTCGTGCTTCTCGGCTACCATAATTTGGGAGGTCATGATGGATCCAAAGAAAAACACCATCCTAAAAAACAATAGACTGAGGCTTTTGACAAGTGATTGTGATTTTATTCCCTTTCTTAAAAAATATCTATACACTGATCTTTTCATGAAGGGGAAGGGTGAATGGAATCATTATTCTCCCTTCCCCTTTTTATTGTATATTTTAAATAATGCACATTATGTGAATTTCATTAATTTTTTCAAGAAGAGTAGTGAGCATAGAATAAAATTATGTAACTGATGTCTACAGTTATTGTTACAATTTAACTTTAGACTCTGAATAAGATAACGCGCGTAAGATAGTGTCAAGTGTTAATGTGGGTATAGTGAGTGTAAACTGTGTTTTATGTTTTTGTTGTCCAAATAACTTTTTATCATTATTTCAACGAATTTAATTTAATAATAAAAATACCGTACGTCATTAATGTTCCTGGTATCATAAAAATTTGATACGGCTCATCATTTGATCCATAAATGAATTCTGTATGGACTGGAATATCCGCTAATTTCTGTAGATATTGGCAATCTTCAAACAATGCTTTTTGAAATTTCAAGTATATTCTCATCAGTTCAGTTTTAACAGATGTACCCACCTGCTGATCTGAAAATTGAATACAAGTTAAATAATTTCATTGAATTTAATCTATCAACTGGTCTACAAGTACATTCACGCTCATAAATAATTCATTTGAAAATGTTATAAAAGTTACATTGTATTGATTTTATCAATTAATAAATGAAAATGTATTTTTAGAAACGAAAATTTAACTGGCGCAGTCAATAGGATGTGAATTTAAGTCTGTAGATGAAAGTTGCTAATTTAAATAATTAATTGATTAATTTTAGAAAATTAAAAAGAAAATTACTCGACATATCCATTCTAACTTGTATTTGTCCAAATTGTAAAGATAAAATATCAGCATCTCGGCCTTGGTTCAATCTGTCTTCAAAAGAATTTGAGAAATTCTTTGGAAAATGAAGCATTGCTGTTATTTTCCCATTGAGTACTCCTAAATATGCTTCTTCTAAAGTGTCGTACTGAACCTAAAAAATACTTATATTATTTCACTAGAATATAACATTTATTACATCTATAGAGTAATAAGTTATAATAATAATAATTATTATTATTATGTATTACTCTATGATTACATCCAAGATAAAAACAAAAGCACGTGAGCAGGGGAGTTAGACTGGGCCGTATTTGATCTTAGTCTTGTAATTAAATATATTCATTTGGAAATAGGGTGCAGACGTACCTTTCCTAGCGGCAATGTGTCTTACGTCTTTTTCTAATGTCCCACTGACAGTTCTCGTCAGGTCTGTACTTTGTTGTTTACGGTCAATTATTATTTATGAAAAGTGAATATGAATCTTATTGATGAAAAACATCAGCATTTTGAAAGTTCTCAAGTATTTCCAGTTAGAAAAAGAAGCTGGTAATTATTAATTCCATAGCCTTTTCAAATTTGGTATTATTTCAAGCATACCATACTATGGTTGAAATAATACCCTTCTTGGTGTGCGTCATCGATTGTTAATGTCTTTCTAACACGTTACGTAGGAAGAAATGGAAAAAAGGCAGGTCTGTGATTAATCCTAATAAAAATATCACAATAATGAACCGTTTGAATGTTTTACAAACGTTAACCCTAATCTTTGACTTACAAAAATTTGATTGGCTGATGTTTAGATTACGCTCAAGCTCAACCTATCAATCGAGAGTTTAAAATACTATGAAGGCGTTATTTTCGTAGCGGCAATAAGTCTTACGTCTTTTTCTACTGTCACACTGGCAGTTCTTGACAGGTCTGTACAGTGCCGTAGCCAGGAATTTTGTTTGGGGGGGGGCACCAAGTGGCTTGGGTATGGTGAGACAAAAACTTAAAAAAAAAATGTAATTTTTATTACTTTTTTTGTTATTGTTTACAAGTTTACATTAATCTGAGGTATAGAGTGCCTTATTTATATTGATATGCCACTGCCACACATAATCAAGGGAAAAAGGCATCATAATTTGAAATCCAGGCGTCTTTCTTTTTTGGATGCAAACATATCTGTTATAACTTCAGCTTCAATATTTATGTCCCTGTGAATGTTCATGAGAGCCAAACCGTTGAGTCGTGTTTCACTTGAAGAATTTCTAAAGTATGTTTTGATTCTCTTTAGACTGGAAAAGCTTCTTTCGGCGGATGCTGTAGTAACAGGTAAAATGGAAAATATTTTCAACAACACTCTAATATTAGGAAAAAAATCGTCAGGACATTTCCTGAGGGCTTCTAGAGGATTATTTGGAGTGTCTTTTCCATTACACCATTTTTGTTTCCAGAAGTCAAACTCTGCTTCTAGTATTGCTGGGTAAACATTTGGTTTGCATTTTTATTATTTCGACATTCTCGACCGTGAAATCTTTGGTAGATAAATCGCAGTATGTATTCGAAATATGATATATGGTGAAAGATCGCTGAGTCATCAACTGTCAGAAATCCGAAAATTCCGCTACTCATGAGCCACCACCGCTACCAGCAAAAAAATTCCGCTACAAATAGCGGAATTCTGCTACGAACGGCAAAACTGTAGCCAGATTCTAGTGTCGGGGGGGCACGGGCCCCCCCCCCTGGCTACGGCACTGGGTCTGTATTTTGTTGTTTACGGTCAATTATTATTTATGAAATGTGAGTATTAATCTTATTGTTTTATTTATATGAATAATACAAAAATATGCATGAATACACGGAAAAACATCAGTATTTTGAAAGTTCTCAAGTATTTTCAGTTAGAAATAGAAGAGCTGGTATTTTATTTGCTAATTTGACATGAAGCTAACCTTAAATTTGATAAATAAAATCACCTGGATCGTATTTAGCCAAATTCGAAAAGGCTATGCGATTAATAATTACCAGCTTCTTTTTCTAACTGAAAATACTTGAGAACTTTCAAAATACTGATGTTTTTCCGTGTATCTAGGCATGTTTTTGTATTACTTAAATAAATAAAACAATAAGATTAATATTCACTTTCCATAAATAATAATTGACCGTTAACAACAAAGTACAGACCTGACAAAAGCTGTCAGTGGGACATTAGAAAAAGACGTAAGACACAGCGCCAATACGAAAGGTACGTTTGCATTCTATTTTAAATGAGTAATTTCTCCCGATTGATAGGTCGCGCTTGTGCGTATTGTAAACATCAACTTATCAAATTTTTCAAGCCAAAGATTTGGGTTAACGTTTGTAATAGATATAAACGGTTCATTATTGTGATATTTTGATTAGGATTAATTATTACAGACCTGCCTTTTTTTCCATTTCTTTCTACGTAATGTGCTAGAAGGACATTAACAATCGATGACGCACACCAAGAAGGGTATTATTTCAACCATATAGTCAGTGAGAGGTAGAGCACAAACAAATGTTGCTAAGATTATTTGTTTTTAAGTCATTTTAAAGTGAAAGGTGCAAACGGACATTATTGTTATAAAAACGTACCTTAATAAACATCGGATTGTTGTCTAATTCTTGTAGAAACCGACAGGAGAGATTTTTGAAGTGACAGTCACCTCTGATAATTTCAGTTGCTGCCTGTCTCGTGAAATTGGGACAAAAGGCACTCATACTTTCATCGTTTACTATGCCTATTGAAATATTTCTCATATCCAGTCCTACTGAATATATTAAGATTAATATTTGAATTATAGGCATCAATAATAAGAAAACTACAGCTCTGAAATTTAGAGAAAAAAAAATATATGTATAATATATGTATGTTTAATATTTTGAATAACGTAACCTAATACTTGATACATGACAATTATGCTGATCAAAGGAAAACGTCGATAAGGGTGAGGAGCACGTGTTTTAGCATCTGCAATTGATGTTTAACAAAATCTACGTGGCTTGAATACTGGACAAAATGAAATGCTTTATGGGTTCTTAAAATATTGATATAATATATTTTTACAGCCACGTAAGTCAACAATTTCTCTTCCCTGCTTACCTATAAACGACGAAAACCTTCGAGACTTAACCCAATAGCTGACATCGTTTTGGAACGAGTCTAACACACCATAAGTTTCCATTTTGTTTAAGTACTTCCGTGAAGGAAAAAGTCAATCATAATCAACCAAGTACCTAGGTACTTGGCGTACCTTATATGTACAATTAATAATTATCAATTCCAAACCATATGGCCCTAACAGGAGAGACCATACCAGACCAGATATTTACAAAAATTATATCGAAAAACAACAGTTTTTTGAAGAGTACTTTGGAAAAACACTTAGGCCAATATTTAGAAAATTTGAGGAACGACATAGCTGAGATATTTTAAAAAAAGTATCCACTTGTAAAAGAAAGTCAGGATAATATTTAAGAACGACATAGCTTGGAAATTCCTTCTTATGAACAATCCTACTTATGATTAACTCAAGAGGAAAGTAGGTAGCTTCTGCTAGTTACGACATTTAATAGTGATATAATACTCAAAAATCCGAGTTACAATGTTGCTGATAAGGCACTAAGCTTAAAACCTTCTCTCTAACACTCATTACTTATTTAAAAACAATTCTGTATCGGAACTACGCGCCATTTTCGAATGAATCATTAGGTTTGTTCGTAGAACAGTCAGAAACCGTCAGAGGCATGCGATTTAAAAAAATGTGTTCGTAGGAACAATTTGGCAGTGGGTGATTTAAAAATCCTTTGTTCGAAGAAAGAAATTTGCGTTTTCGGATCAGTTGCCAACTATCAGAATAATTTGCTGACCGGGATCAAATTTTCAGTTTGAACACGAGAACATGCGTATTGTGATGCTGTAGAAAGTGACAAATTTTTACTATTTTTCTATTATAGTAAAAAAAACTAACCAGTAGTCAGTTCCTTCTAAAATAAAACGTTAGTAAAATAATTTGTATGTTGTAATACCGGACAGTTGAAAGAAATCTCTGGCTTCTTATTAGGATAACCAAAGAATGACACACGCATTACAAAATTATTCACTTATTCTTTATTTTTGTGATGATGAACTTTTAGTTCATTTTTATCAAAAATATCACTGTCAAGTTGTCAAAATTTTCCAGCCATTCGTACAACAAAAATTGCCAATCGATTTACAACGAATCACAAACGGAATGTCTGAGTTTGAGAAATTTCCAATCGATTGCAAATTCCTTCTACGAACAAACCTTTTGTCTCTTCAGTCAGTATCAGTATTTTTGGCGACGACATACTCGTAAACCAAACTTACGTTAGATTTCTATAAAACTGTTTGGAATTTTTATTGATCAGCGCTACCATTCGCCTTTTATCCATTACATTAAAGTTTCTTTTCTTATTTTTTGTTAATTCCTACAAAACAAAATTATGAATAAAAAAAAGGTTTTTATTTGAAAATGTACATACATCTGTCGACTTGTAACCATCGGGAAGACTTTGTGTCGAAGAAGATATTTTTAACGTTGATAATTCCAAATATTCATTTAAATATGTACGACTTCCCATAGAAATCGGTGTCTTTGTAGATAATTCTTCGTCATTTTGTGTTTTAGAAAGAATAAGAAATACTTCGTCTAGTGTATCTGTACCATATTTTGACATTAGACGTGTAGGATGTTCTTCAACTAACAGTTTACCATTCCTCATCAAGCCAACCTATAATTAAGGTGAATCTGTTGACCTACACTATCCGGCAGATATACCGGGTCGCTACATTTGAATTTGAAGTACCCGTAACTTTTAGATGATAAATTTCGTATCCCATTGGGATTTCAAATTATGGTTGTAGCGCTACCGGTGGCGAAAAGACTAAGTACTTTCTACCATATTGATTCCTAACCCTACTTTTTCTGACATATGGATGTCATTGTTTATTTCGTGTTTAGAGTATTTCATGCGTGGTTTAGAACCTTTAAACGTTCATAAAACTGTGATTCGGATTGCTTTTACCTTTTATTAATGTTCATTTA